>JASANG010000599.1:0-49321 GCA_030248215.1 Enoplolaimus lenunculus
TAATTTCGGTTGCATTCAGACTTTATCTATATTCAAACAATATTGCATGTAGTCGGTGTTCCTCTTCTGCACTCTTTGGTGTATTAGATGTTTTTTCCAAGTGGGAACTAACTATCTTTTTGCTCATGCAAGTGTATGGTTGTTATTCAAAGCAAGTAAAATTTCGTGGTTTGAAAACGTCTGGTGTAATTATTGGCGCTAGTACGTTCCGATCAATTGCCATAATTTGCTATTGTGACGTTTGGACAATTTGGGTAAAACAGAAACAGTGGTGTAATTTTTACAGCAAAGCGGAAGTCATACAGAAACGGACTGGATTGCCTACAAAAGGTTTCTTCAGATACGTGTTGTTTTTGAATTGTTGCGCTGTTAAGCGCAGAAAACAGCCAATAACAGAGGTAGATTATTCGAGCACACAAACAAAACACACTCTGCAAGTGGACGTTTGTGTTAAACAAGTTGAGACTTATTCCTGTTCTCTAAATCGCAACAAGTTAAGTAGCAGAACTGTTGCAACTACTACGTTACATCACGCAGTCGACGTTTCAGCAGTCTAGCACCAACATTTCAGAAAGAACGAAAACTTCCAATGTTACCAGAGCGAAGTACACAAATCGGCAGACCGAAGGACCGTTTATCAATGTACAATCATTTGGTGACGAAACAAAAGCTGATCCTACGAATAGATCAAACGCAGCAACAGTTTTGATATCAAATTTGACACACGATGAAAACAATGTTAAACATTATTTGCAGTTTCGAAACCCCTGCAACTTATGCTATGTGAACAGCGTTTTGCAAGCTGTTTCACAATCCAATCGTATTACGGAAGGATCGCTGATTGCGGCACTTCAAAACACTAACTGCCCACTTCATATGCAGTTCGTTCATATATTTGTTCACGCGAAAACTCAAGGCGCTCCTTGGAATTTGGCCGCATTCGTTTCAAAACTGGACGATAGGTTTCTCACAAAATCAAGAAAATCCAGCCGAGTTTTTGAAATTTTAATTGCCAGGTTGCAAATCGAAAGTCTGTTTCTCACTATACGGAGATTCATGGACATTGTGGATATTGCGACAGTGAACTTTCCAAAACAATGGTGCCGACACCTGTTCAATTTGCCTCACTTACTCAAGCAGAGTCTTTTTCACAGCTACTTGCATCGCGGCCAAACGAACAATTTTTCTGTAGCCGTTGTAGAAGCAGCGTGACTGTCAGTAAGGCACTGTGTAGTTTCAAGTTCCCAGTTTCTACACGATTTTTCATTGTCAGACTGCCTTTGATGAACGAAAATGGAACGCTGAACACATTAAAATATACGAATTTTGAACGTGTTAAACTGAATAATGTTGATTTGAGTTTAATTGCCGCAATCGAACATGTTGCACTAAGTTATTGCGTTCACTACACCACGTGGGTGCGTCACGGTAATTACTGGATATGCTTAGATGACGACTCTACGGAATATCGTATTGTGGAACGTTTAGTTTTGAATAAATTATATGTCCTGTTTTATATGCGTGACCCATATGACACTGAAACCAGCGTTTGGGGTTAATAAGAAATCCATGATTTTGCAAGCAGTGATTATGTAACTTTTCAGATCAAGATGTTCCGTTTGAGTTAATAGTTAGTTGAAACCATGAGCGTTCAGTGGAGAAAACTGGGATATAGTGTTTCAGATCACAAAACTCAATCATGGGTGATTTTTCATTTTGCTAAAATTTTAAGCGCGTCAAATCTTAATACTTTTGTACCTAAACAGATATCGCTCTGTAAAGCTAAAATCAAAATCTTTGGTATAAAAGGCCAAAATTTTACAATATTTCAGTGTAGTCCCCGCAAACGCTTCAGTAAGTGTATTACATCATGCATTTGTGAATTGCTACAATCAGAGTTTTTGTTTTCTTCTGCTAGTTCCCTAGTCTAAATGTGCAATTGCAATGCGGGGTTCAAGTTATAACTAGGGCACCCTGGAACACGTTTTGTCCCTATGACTATAGCTGGTAACAGTTTGTCTAATCGTTTATTCACTATCAGATTCAAAAAATTTGAATTGTCTGTTATCCTGATGCGACATGTATTGTTTGTGCTGCAATATCATATGATATTCCAAATATTGTCTGCGAGTATCATATGATATACTTGAAAATGTGTGCAAAGTTGTGGTAAACTAGCCTGATTGTCCTGTAGGATGTCATATAATACTAAAATTTGAAATTTGAATTATTTGTACTTAGGAATACATTTTGGGAGAAATTCAGCGAAAAACGAAACCTAGAAGATAATTCAACCTGCGGAATCATTTAGTGTTGCATTATCTGACTTTTTACTGTTTTATTAGCGCGCACAAATTCCATTGTCCTGTATAAATATCATATGATATTTAATAGAATTTTGGAATATCACATGATATTCACATAAATGTCTCGCAGTATCACATGACAAATCGCTTGAGATCAGTGATTTGTAAGTCAATGTCATGTGACATTCACATTTTGTCGACATAACCGATATGCAGACTACAAAATTAATTGTTGACATCGAATCAACTTGGACAAAACGTGTTCCAAGCTGCCCCAATTATAACTTGAACACGGCATAAGTTAATTGATTGTGCTTTACTGTAGAACAACATGTATTGCATGAATTGTAATTTTCAAAAATAGGAACCGTTACTGCGAAAGAGGAAAGCTCTGTTGGTATAAAATTGTTTTCTATTTATATCAAGATGTAGCACATGCCAACTAAAGGTTGTTTTGCACCACAATAGTGTCATACAAATTTAAGTTTGATTTCGCCTATAATACGATTTAGAAATCTACATTTGACTTTAGAGTATAATCCGTTATTTACTGAACTGTTATCTGCGTTTATTCCAAGTTTACACCGTATCAGTTTGTGAACAACAGAAAAAGAGGTAGGAATGTGAAAGTTGCCTAAACATTATTTATTTTTTCATCATTTTTCGTTATCATTGTTTATTTTATTGGGTATTTTGCAATGTTTAGATAGAAACATACAGCAGTGCCGATTTAGATAAGTTTTGTTGTTTGTATTTGTCGGAGTTGTAAGATAAAGCTATTTTTTTATTTTCATGCTCTTTGAAAGTTGCAGAAATGCTTTTTTGTAAAATACATAAAAATTCATAGCAAACAAGAGTTTAGCCTAGGAACTATTGCGTTGTGTAATACTGTGTGAAGTTTTCTTTTCAAAAATTCTGTCATTAAGTTACTTTATTGTTTATTCAGTTTACTGGATTGATTTTGAATTTGTTTAAATGCGCATATTTGGTGTAGTAAAGCAGCTTTGTTCAAATGTTTGTAAACTATTCAAACTTTGTGTCCTGGGATGCAATCCTGGTTTTTTCCATTATAAATTGCCATTTGGTGAGAGTTTATAAATTTTACAGTCATCGACTACGGATATCTTCTTCTAAATCGATTTGTTGAGCATTCATATATGCTACTCCCTAACTTGAAACAGAGGTGCCGTACCCAGTAATAGTTAAAGCGTTTGAAACTAGAAAAAATGCCCAACCTGGGCAGAAAAAATATGATTCGCAGCCTTTGGTTGCTGGTAAAAGTAACGAAACTAGAAACTAGTGAAACCGAACAGTTTTCACAACTTTACTTGTTTTTTTTTTATATATGTATCCGGTGATCAGTCGAAACATATTGCGGCGTTAACTAGCACATGCATACATTTACAACATATGTATTACAAAAAGAATATGTAAAAAGTCAATCAGTTTCATGGTACTTGGTTGGTAAGATTTGAAAAGAATTCTGATTCCGGCTGAAATTTCGTCAAAATTTCAACTTCGAATCCGATTCCGGATGACTGTTTTTCTGATTAAGGAATTCTGGAAAGTTTTATTATGTACCGCTTTTGTCGCATAATTAATCTGAATTCTATTTTAATTGTGCTTAACTTGTTTTGACACTACGAAAAACTATAGAAATAATGTTTGCAATTTCGGATATTTAAATGCAGGCGAATAATATTGATTTGGATTGTGAATAGAAACTAAAAACGTTTACCGATGGCGAACAGTGTTATAAACTTAATCATTTTTTCAGTTTACAAGAATCATAACTGGCAAACGTTAATGTTAAAATTCCAGTGCCGGCAAAAAATTGAATTTTGTGGAAAAAATTTTCCGGTTGGAACGATGGCAGTTGACATAAATACAAATGACGGTTCCAAGTTTTTAAAGTTTTAAAAAACACTCGGCACGTAAAAATACCCGAACTCGATGCTAATTTTTTGCTGGAGCTGGAGCCAGATATCGCATACATCATCTTTTTACATAGAAAATTGTTTGTGAAGTACAAACCCTAAAGTTAATTTTCTGCCGAAGTTTTAATATTGCTCGGACGTTGCACACAAACTCCGTGAACAGCACGAATTCGATAAAGGTGGAAATTTTTACCGCCGAAATTGTCGTAACATGGTCAAAAGTACATCGTAGACCAAGGTCTGTTTTCTACCGGATCTTTACCTCCGAACAGAGGTGTGTGTGTGAAAATTTTCTTATCCTCGCAGCTCTTTGCCCCCAGAAATGTTTTATTACGCGGGTATACCCGCGCAAAATTCCTACACCCACTACCCGCCTTTATCCACTCTTATTTTTCTTATACACATCATACAAATGTGTAATTTTACAGAGCATTGATGTCAGTTGCTCGATTTATGCTGCAAAAACTCTTTTTTAATAACTTTCAAAACATATCATTAGTAGGAAAAATGTAACACCGGACAATATTGCGCATTACACCTAGATCCGATAAAGCTAGGTTGTTTGCCGAGCGAAAATTGATGGCAAATTTAACAAAATATATTGTTGCTGCCTATCAAAAAGCCGGAAATATTTTTCGATTTGACGCAAAATTACAGTGGTGTAATACTTATTTTTCACAACGCCGCAATATGTTTCGACTGATCACCGGATACATATATAAAAAACAAGTAAAGTTGTGAAAACTGTTCGGTTTCACTAGTTTCTAGTTTCGTTACTTTTACCAGCAACCAAAGGCTGCGAATCATATTTTTTCTGCCCAGGTTGGGCATTTTTTCTAGTATACTATCTGGTTCCTGTTTCGGTAGTAAATTTCATATAATTTTCACGGGGGTTCCTGCTCCGTTTGCGGCATTTTTGTAAATCGGGGCCAATGTAAAGAACAGAAGCGGAACAGTATTACAAGCATATTCATGAGCACAAGCCTATGCCTAAGCCTGAGCCAAGCAAAGAAATTAGTTTAAAGTTAAGCTTACTCTATTGCAGTCCCACAGCAAAATGTTCCGGCCCTGGTCTTTACATGGGCCTAATTCGGTTGTCTGGTTAGCAGTCGGTCGAGTACGTTTACTAAGTTGGTTTCGGACAAAAAGGACAACTGCACCTAAACAAACTTGCCATTCATTTAGCATCAGTTTTTGAAACATTTCCACCAGTGTGTAAAAACGAATAGTAAAATAAACAAAAAGCGATCAAAATAACGGAAACAAAACGAAAATTGCAGTGTAAATTTTCGAAGTTGTTTTGTTTTTCTGATGGGCGTGCAAAAATGTTCACCGGGCTTACTAAAATTTTAAACAAAATTAACGAATGCATACAAACTTTGGCCAATGTTACGTTAAGGGGCGTCCAGGTTTCTAATGGGTCAATAAAAGAGTAGGTTTAGATTCTAGATTACATTTTTTTGCTTAGGCATAGGTTTAGGCTTCGCCTTAGGTTTAGGAACACATTTTTGCAAACGCTTACGCTTAGACTTAGGCTTAGGAATACGCTTAATCTACTGTTACGCCCCTTAAAACAACATTGGCCCAAAAAAATTTTTTTTTTGCATAAATTTCGTTATTTTTATTCTAAATCGAACATTATATTAATACGCATATGTAATGAAAAATTGCGCAATTTTTACGTAATTTACAACTAATTTTGAGCATAAAAATAACGCAGAATTTTCGGCTTTTTTATAACGAAAACGGAAACCAATATTTGGTTGCTTACCTGGTCTCTGTATTTTTTTCTAGAGACGTCACAATAAAGCAACCTGTGAGACATGAAACACTCAGTCGAAACTTAGGCGATCACATAAACCGTCTCCAAACAGGATCATCCGTGTTTTGGCCCAATCGGACGCCTGATAAACAAGGTTTGGCGACATCAATTCAGTCATTTCTTGCTCTAAATTATTTACTCGGAGCTTTTGAATTTAAATTTAGCTGTTTTAGAGCCAGAAGCATCAAGAGGATTAGACAATAATGAATCCACAGCACAAACATTCACTTTGTCGCATCAAAGCCTTATAGGTTTCTTCGCTGTTTAATATTAAAAAATAGGGGCTTGGGATTGAAGGATGCGATGGCCGTTATGTTTTGTTCGGCTTTGTGTGTTACGGTAGCGTTTGCGTAATTTAATGCCGTTTGGCGCCACCTAGTGCCACGCGGCATCGGCAAGCGCAGTCCGGCACCGTACTGTAATGTACGTAAATTGCCCCGTAGTACCGCATAACAATTTGTAAACAAATTTTTTTTGACTTACGGTATGACAAATATAGCGCAACCCTGAGTGAATCTGAAGGAAATGCAATATATTTCTCGGTTTTGACGGCGCCGCTATTGATGGGTTCCATCCGCCACGCTCCCCATCCAGGATGGTTTGCTTGGATCCTGAAGGGTCTTAATTTAACACAACGCCGTGTTTCAATTAACATTATTTCAGGTTTTATCAAGCGAAGACTCGAATATTTGGTCGACCGAAATCCGTTATAAAATCTGGCCAAATTCGGGTCAAAACTGGTTCAAAATGTTAATTTTTTACCAGTGTCAAACTATTAACAGTAGACGGGCAGTTGAATCTAGTGTGCACTATTCTTAACCGTGAACTTTGGTTCGTTTCAGCTCAATACTCCATGGAATAGCTAACTTTGTAAAAAGTGGGGTAACGGTATAAGATGTATTCCGATGTATACAATGATCATAATGTACTCTATGCTGTTAAGGTTCTGAATGCGAACCCAAAAAAGGAGCTCTCAACTGAAAAATGCAGCGAGTTATTGTTGACTCGAGTTGAACTCAACTGCAATTGAAAAATTTCGACTGCGAGAATTTTGGTCAATTTGTGACGGCTGGACTGGAGTCACGATGGCGGTCCTTAAAGCAAATATAGTAGCGGATGGGTATGAAATTTGTCTGCGCGCGGATTTCTGGACTGGGTGGGCGGATGTGTGAATTGCTAGGGTCATTCTTAACTGTGCGGTAGTGGTTCATAAAGTGACCGGTAGCAGGGAGTGCGGAAACGATTTTTCTAACAGTGTCAAACAGGAGCGGAGTAGCTAACGCAATAACACGGTCATCAAATCCAGCAAGGAATTAGATCTTCGGTAAGAAACAAAGATTTAGTTTTGGTAAATTTCTACATATGTCCGTGGCACCTCAGTGTTGTTCTAAAGTTGTCGACTGATACCCCGGACACCCGCTGTTCCCACGTATCTGTCGAAATGTTACCGCTGTTTCCACGTATCTGGCGAAATGTTACCGCTGTTCCCACGTATCTGGCGAAATGTTACCGCTGTTCCCACGTATCTGGCGAAATGTTACCGCTGTTCCCACGTATCTGGCGAAATGTTACCGCTGTTCCCACGTATCTGGCGAAATGTTACCGCTGTTCCCACGTATCTGGCGAAATGTTACCGCTGTTCCCACGTATCACGTATCTGGCGAAATGTTACCGCTGTTCCCACGTATCTGGCGAAATGTTACCGCTGTTCCCACGTATCTGGCGAAATGTTACCGCTGTTCCCACGTATCTGGCGAAATGTCTTGTATACGACTTCCTAGTTTTACAAAGTACACCTCATCGCCGGCGGGAGGCCAAACATGATCTATTAACTATTCAGGGGACATAAAGTTTTTAGACTTTGTGAAATTTTAATTTAAAATATTTAATTTTTACTGTTACCTTACGCATCTTTTGAATCTAGAGCTAGGAAAGGAAAAGATAGAAAATACATCATAGCCTTCGAGATTGATCAATAGCTAAAGCCATGTATCAGGACACCGAAACTTCAAGGGCTGCATATTTCAGCTCAGAACCTTCCGAATCAAAGCTGTGTCTACGACACCAGCTTGTACGGAGTCTTTCTGACCAGATCTTATCGCCAAAATTTCCGTGTAGCCCGAGAGCTCATACATTTTCGTAGAAATGTGATTCCAGCTACCCAAAACCTAAATCTACTAAGATTTCGAGTCGCCGGGTGTAATGACATCTGTACAGGCTCTTGTACACATTTCTTCGCATTTAACATTAAGACTTCGGCTTCGATTTCAACATAGGCATTGGTTAAAGCATAAGTAAGCCATTACCTAAACCTAAGCATAATAAGCTTAAGTCTAAAGCTTAAACTATAAATATAGAAGCGTTGAATAGTTTATTACTTCTATGTTTTCAATGTGGAAATTGTTTAAATATTGTAAAACGAGCCTAATAAGCAAAATTTTTCACATCTTAACTTAAAACCCAACTAAGACCAGAAATCAGGCCGTTCCAAAGTTCTGCAGTAGTCGTATACTCTAGAACGCGTGTTCTATATGCCTTGGCCAATTCACCCGAAATATAACCAATTTACCATAATTTAGGTTCTTTTTTTCGTCAGGCATCGACCGAACCAGATTGGCATTAAATGCTGAATTTACATTTATTGGCAATGAGGTTTTATTTTTCCTCAAAATATAAATTTTAACCAAAAAAACCACACCAGACCGCTTTAAAGTTTTGTCGCATAACCAAATTTTTAATACTCATTCAGACTTCGAAAAAAAGTTTTTCATATTTTTTGTGCGATTTTTTGTCGAATAAACTGAGTCATTTTGTTTATATTATACATGAGGCACATAAATGTTTTAATATATATATATTTATATTTATATATATTTATATATATATAAAATTTAGCCGTTTTTAAGCATTTTAATAACAGTTGGTTTATATCAAGAGTGCATGATACAAGAATGTGCAAATCTTGTGGTTCCACATGCTACAAAATATACCACCAGGCGTTGCGCTTTTTGCCTATCCCCCTTGCTTGCATATGCTTGAAAATAATTGAACAGGTATGTTCACATCTTCCAAGTGCCTCTTTCAAATGTTATACAGTTGATCCATTTATCAACATTCGGGTTCATGTATAACGCAGTGTTACCTGCTTCGTTTGCCGGGGCAAGCCAGACCCGTGGCCAGCTCAACTTGCTAGGGGGGCTAAACATCTTTCCGGATGGGCATACAACAATTTTTGATTACTTACAAGCAAGGTTAAAAATTTTCAAGGGAGGAATTCTTTCCGTGATACACAGGCCCAATGACCCCTCTCGCTATGGGTTCGTAGCAAAGGATGGTTTGCTACAATAACGCGTTGAATGCACGTTAAATGATTATACATTTCGAGATGTACTGTGATGTCTGTTTAGCAATTCGGCCCATGTCAAGATCAGCGACAGAACGTTTTCTGTGGTACTTTAAGAGAACAAACTTAAGCTTTAGACTGATTTCTAGCTTAGGCTTTAGGCTGAGGTTTAGGCTTAGGCTTACGCTTAGATATTTGCTCATTCTTACGATTACGCTTTAGGCTTCGGTTCGGTTTAGGCTTAGAAATATGCTTATACTACTCTTTCGTCCCTGTTCTTTACATAGGCCAGCAATTCTAACATTAAAAAGAGCCCATGTTAATAGTCTATTTCTACAAACGGAAACAATATACGTGAAGCCGTGATTTTAGTCTAACAAATGGACGTAAAACGTTTATCCTTAGGGCAAAAGTCTAAAATTAATCTGCAAGTCATTCTGTGTTTCAGACTGACTACAATATCCAAGATTCAAGTCATGTTCCCACGCTCTATTTTCGGTTCTGAATCGTTTACACCATCCATATTATGCCCGCAGCCATCTCAACACTGTTCGTAAAAAGGGGTTAAAAACAATTTTAAGGGGGGAACTCGGTGAATTCAGTTGGCTTCTGAGTGAGGTAAAAATATTTTTGAGCGACAAAATTTCTCCGACTACTGCTGGGTCCGTATACGTTTTATCGTTTCAATAATTGTACCCAGAGTTTTTGGTGTACTTGATTATGGGCAGTTCTTTTGGACAGTAGGCGTCAGCGGCCCCCTGCGCACAATATTAATTGAAAACTGGAGGTCTATGCGTTTATCCGGGCTGATTACACAAATCGGCAAAAAATATTCCTTCAAATTTTTAAAAATTAAAATTACTATTTTGATGGTATCAGCGGATGTGTAAACTTTGCCTAAATTCTGGTAATTCTATATTGCAACAATTTTGTTTTTATTTACGGACAAAATCATGTTTGCAACGAATTAATCAGGCTCGTAACCGGCGCCACACGCTAGGGACATGGCTCAAAGCGTTCTGGATGGGTACGTAAACGGAATTCAGGAAACCTACGGGCAAGGTTAAAACTTTACCGGAGAGGTATGTATAGGTAAGGGTAAACTAAGCCTGTGGTGCCCCCTCGGGTTTTTGGCCCGTATTTATTGCGGCAAATAACAGTTGACCAATTTTGCTTCAAAAAATTCAATTATAAACCTCAAAATTTAATTGCCATTGTGCAAAAATATTAACCCTTGATTTAACCTTAATTGAAGCCTCGAAGTTATCTGGCGTAGCTCATAAGTTGTTATTGGAAATTCGTAGCACTCAGCAGTTGGAAAATTTGGTTTATTAAACGGGATTTACTGTTTGAACACTGGTGTATTAAATATACCTTCGAAATATTTCGCGCAATCGCAGCAAATTGCTTGCATAACAAATAGCTTGGAGTATTTTTCAAATTAAACCAGCCAAATGTATTGTATTATAACTGGGCATAATATGTGTACTGTAGTAACCCGAATAAGAGGGGGGCTCATTTTGAGTCTCAATCAATAAAAGTTCGGGCCAATGTTTCACTAAAGGCCGAATATTCCGTTATAAGCTGAAGGCCTAAGCAGTAATAAAACAATTGCTTTCCTGACACACTCCACTTACAGACGTAGCAAAATGTCCCACGAAGCAATTTGCCTTGCGACATATATAAGCCCATGTAAGATTAGCGTCGAACTGTTATTTGCAGGACTAGAAAACAGTAAGGTTAAGCTTTATACAATTTTTTTGCGTGGCTTAGGCTTTGGTTTAGGCTTAAAACTTTGCTTATAATATTGGTACGCCGCAGTTATTGACCCATATAATACAAAAGTAAAACTATTTGTCAGATTTGGGCAAAACGTTTGCTTCAAATTGATTTGCAACATTTCCAGCCGGTTTATAGTTGGCGACTACGTTGACGTGCCCATCGTCACCAACTGCCATTCCGATCCCGAGTTCCGTTGAGTTTTTCCATACCACCTGGGTAAAATGTCCTAAAAATGGCGTCGAGCTGCAGGATAGACAACAGTTTAGTTATACGTCTGTTTATTACACCGCAAAAAAAGGTGAGTCAAATTGACTCTCTCTCTGAAATAGGCTTTTCGGGACTACACAAACTGAGGCAAATTCGACACCGCCAGAGTCAAATACGACTCACTTAGTCGCACGTTTGACTCTGTCTGAGTGGAATTTGACTCAGTGTGTGCAGTCCGGAAAAGCCTATTACGGAGAGAGTCAATTTGACTCACCATTTTTGCAGTGTAGACATAACTCTAAGTTCAACGGTAGGAGATGTGTACAAGAGCTTATGAAGATTTGTGCTAACTTGAATTATTTTAATGTTGTCGATAAATTTATGCGGCCTTGGGTTTACAATGATGTTGCTAAGGAGCGACGCCACCTGCTGTTGTCCCCGTCTAAAATTCAAATTTAGGAGTGCAATGATCAGTGGAAATCATGAGATGCTCAAATATGGAAAAAAATTTCAAAATCCAACCACTGTTCGGCAAACGCCAGATGGGTGAGGAAAGCGAAAAGACCCTGAAAATAAACATTGGTCTTACCGTCCTATTGTACCGGTTTACGTTTCGCGGAAGATTATAATTTAGCTTTCGCAATTTAATAATATTTACACAAGTTCGAGTATCCGTTACTCTCAAGTCCCAGCCAAATATTGTGTCTCCAATTGACAGACGCAGTGACCGTGTTCAATACCACCGGTCGCTGGCGTATTCAGTGAGGATACCCGCTGAGCAATGTCCCTCCGACAGGAATCAAAATCAAAACTTTGTGAGGGAGTCGGGTCCCGTTTTTGAGTCCCAATCAATAAAAGTCTGAGACCATGTATAGAGTAGAACATGAACAATAGTATAAGCGTATTCCTTAGCCTAAGCCTATGCCTAAAGCCTACGTGTAAAAGATGGGCTTATACCTAAGCCTAAGTCTAAACCTAAGCCTAAGTCAAAAATAGTCTAAAGCTTAAGCTTACTCTATTACAGTCCTGCAGAAAAACGCTGCGGCTCAGTTCTATAGATGGCCCAAAGTCTGTATCTTTAATTACAGTTTGTCAGTGGACAGAGTCCGTAACTCGTAAATAAAGTCTACTAGTGACCCATAGTTGCACGCATGTGCAAGTAAATATATTTTACAGCAATTGTAGTCAGCGTCCCATCTCAAAGGTGTAGAAATGCATTATATATCTAAGCCGCGGCGTTCTGAAGAGACAGTGTGATTCGAATCGCATCAAAAACATGATACAATAGCATCATGTATGCCAGCATTTCATGGCATAGAACCTCCAATATACCCTCACGCCGTTGGCTATTTAATGAATTTTTGTTTAAATATGCACTGTAGTACATTGATTTTGAATGAAGATTAGTATGTAACATGACTAACTTAAACAGTTTGGTTGTTTCGTTTAAGTGCCCGCCAGTCGGCAATTGCTCGAAAGCGGTTGGATTTTGAAAGCTTTTTCGTGTTTAAGGTTCTCTCACGACCTCTTAATTATTTCACGTCGAAATTTGGATTTTTGAAAAAATTTATCTATTCACTGGTCGGCGCAATTTGTCAAACTGAGTGGAATGGTTGTAATTTTACTGCGATATGATCACTACTTAATGAGTTCGAGTTATCGCTATTGAATTTGTTAAAAATCAGCACTACGCGATATAAAACCGACACCAGTTGCGAGGTGCTAGGTGCTGACGCCTTGCAGGCCCCCAGCGCAACCGCATTAAGCGAAATTTGACTGAAACATTTACGAAAAACTTGAAAAAAATTTTACCGAACCGACTCACCGCAAATGCAAAATTCGCAAAGCGGTTTACTAACCGAACCAAGGAAATGCTTGGAATTAATTGAACGTTAAAATACATTAATGCAGTAGTACTCCTGAGCAATTGGTTTACCACGTTCGGTTTGTCAGGTTTCAGTTATACTTTGGTCAAATATGCTCTATTAATCTCTTTATTGTCTAAAAATGTCGCCGCACAAAATGTTTTTTGAAACGTTTTCGAATATCCGGTGCGTTATATTGTCATATTCACGTTCTATTAACCGATGAACGTTTAGTTTAGAACATAATACGCGTACAACTTAATTTGCATACTTCTTTTGTTTACAAAATCTTATATGCAGTTATTGAAACGCTGCCAAAAATACGTATGTGGAGCGTTCCAGCTTTAATATAAAGATACAAAGCGACGAAACATAAGAATAGCTTAGACTGCTTATATTTGAAACAGACAATCGGACAAGCCACACAAACTTTATTGAATCCAGAAAAAAGTTTAATGCGCATGGCAACTGGCAAAACTGTTTCGGAGCAGGTCAGTTCTGCCCAAAACCACAAAAAAGAACGATGCCAGGTCCGTCTAACGTGGAGTAAATTAAAAATAAATAACAGTCCGTTGCCGAATAACAATGGTTACATGCTTGAGAGGCATAATAAATACCAGCCCCACCCTGTCTCTCTTATTTGGTTCGCTACAGTGTTGATATTTGTTGCTATTATTGCACTTGCTTCTCATTCGCTTTTCTCGTGACCTTTTTTACTGATATTTATCGTGCGATATCCTGTCAGTACCTATAACTAAGCTGTAGCCTAAGTTTAGGCCTAAGCAAAAAAATTAGTCCAGAGCTTAAGCTTGATCTGTCATTGTCCGCGAAAACTGGTTCGCTTTCAAAGTGATATGGGTCGAGAAACAAATAAAAAAAATTGAGCGAAAGTAAAACGTTATGTTGTTATATACTTCTCCCTATAGGCTTAGGTTGAGCTTAGACTTACAGTAGAGACTCGAATAAAAGGAGCAAGGGACTGGTCGTCTTCCTAGAGGGTACTTTCACACTATTATTATTCGGTTGCGGACTGTTATTTCTTTTTAATTCACCAGATGTTGGTTGGACGCAACACCGCTCATATTTATATTTTGTATTTTAGGCTGAACTGAATTGCTTCCAAGCTTTTTTGTTTTTTGTTCATTAATGCGCCGTTCACAATAATTTTGTCAACGGTGCCACAAAATATGCTACAGCCCAGAGTTATCCCGAGATCATATTCAAAACGAGCACGTGATTTTTCTTGGATTCGGTAAAGTTTGCGAGAGTTATGGAAGTGTCTGTTAGATATATAAGCTCTATACACTAACGGACTCTTAGGGATACATAATCCTATTGATGGTGACTCTAAATGGGACCAATCTCTTTTCTAACTATCATATTCAGGCCACTATAGTAGGTTTAATAAACAGCTTAAGTGTTTGCCTAAACCTGAAACTAAACCTTGATCTCAAATATGCGCCAGGTGCACAGGGCCGAAGCTTTACCTGTATTGGAAGCGAAACCTGGTTTGCTGAAGTCGTAGTGTTCAATTTCGCCGTACCAACTGTCCACAACTTCTTGCGCTAAAAACAAAAAATGTGTGTCGAGTTACCAGTAATAAATCTAAAACGGTTGTAAAGTTTGTTTTGTTAATCCGTCAAGCTTTTATTCGTTAATTAGTTTTAAAATACAATAGTCTTTTCTAATTATCGAATAATGCCGTCTGTGTGTTGTGAAACTATTGTAAACAAAGTATACTGAAAACTTGCCCAAAATACGTGTATGTAGGGCGTTTCAGCGTTAATTATTATAGATTAGTCGTTTCTTACGCAATTTAGTTTTAAGCATAATAGACTGGCTAACTCTAAATTTGACAAAGTTTAAAAATTATCTTGTGTTCACTGCGATGAAAACTTTGCATTTTTCGGCTCTAAACCAGTGCTTCGAACACGAGCTCGCTTTATCTATTGTGTGTTAAACGCTTCAAGAGCTAGGATTTTGCAGTATCTCTAGAGATTAAAATGTTTTCATTGTGTCCATTGGGCAAAACTTGCAAATGTAGTTATTTCTGCAAACCAAAACCGCTTGAGCAATAAACCTCGTTTTGATCCGCTGTCTATATGTGCAGCTTGAAATTTTAGCATAAATTCAACACAAAGAATTGCAAAATTTGCAAGTTGTCCAAATCCTTCGTTTTTGGATCAGTTTTTATATATATATATATATATATATATATATATATATATATATATATATATATATATATATATATATGTGTGTGTGTGTATTAACTTTCTTACCTGTAACAAATCCATCGCTTTTGAAACCGGAATAAATGTTTTCGCCAAAATTTGAATCTGGACGATGTTGAAATGTACCCGTTTTTGACAAATGATCAGCCCATTCTTGCGCAGTTTCATTGAGTTCATTGCTCGCGAGTAAATTTGCAACGTTATGTTGAGCTCGATATCGGTTATGATGACGTAAGACTTCTTCGCGGAATGACGTCAGTGTTTGAGGTTTTTCTGACGAACTGCAAATATATTTATGTTCGATTGAAAAAATTTCTCGTTGAAACTTTATAATTTCAAATTATTCTTCAATTAATCAATTAATCACAGCATGGCGTCAGCGGATACGGTAAACGATTACGGTTGTTCTATACTTGACGTCAGGCGCCGTCCATCACCGCGCGTCACCAATACAACGCCGTCCGTCACCATCTGTTACCCGTACGGCGCCGTTCTTCACCGTCCGTCACCCGTTCGACGCCGTTCTTCACCGTTCGTCACCATAAGTACGTTATCTTACGTGAGTTATTTACGTACGATACCATACGGTGACGGACGTCGCCGCACGTCTTAAAGCTTTTACGGATACTCAAACTTTTGTTTAGCTACAATAAAATTATTTTCACATCGTCAAACTCCTACAGCTGAATGGTGCTCATAAAAGCGCCTCCCACCCGAGATCGACGGATTCCAATCCTTCCAGAAAATAGATGAACCTACGAAACAAGGAAACTTTGATGTACGAATTTTAAAAGTGTTTGAATATTACATCTTTTCCCATGGCAATACCGGCTATTAATTATGCAGTTATACTCGGTAGTGCGAATATTGGTTTTTGATATTATTCTCTAAGTACGTATATGGTTTTCTGTCCCAAATATTGCTGTGTACAACCGAAAGTGTAAAATAGCAGGACCGGAGCCGAAGTTGGACAAAACTGTTCGAAGAGTTTTGATACGCAAATTAGTATTAAAAAATGTCGTTTTATTTGCTAATTTAAACAGTACTGTAGTGACCCGTATAAGAGTGGGAACTGGTATTTATTTGGCCTCTCCAGAGGGTACCCCCTGTTATTCGGTTACAGACTGTTATTTATATTTAGCCCGCCCTCCGGCGCTCTTCGATACCAATATATATTCGGTATTGCAAATATTCGTTGAATTATACGCTTCCGCTTACGAAATCTTATTGATTGGGACTCAAAATGGAGATCCTCCTCTTATTACCCCCTCTTATTCGGATCACTGCAGTATGCATAATTTATAAAATGCCGTCGAAAATTTATTTTTTGACTTTTTTACAAGGAACTTTGGCCAACTGTGACACAGAAAAAAAGCGATTCTTTTCCATAGCCTAAACCCCAAACAGATTGAATCTTAAAATAGATATTAAACTCGTAATCTCTGCACTGTTTTACTGTAATGACCCGAATCAAATTGCGACAAAACCGTAATGAAATGAATGATTTAAGCGCCCCTGTTATAAACTACAACGATTTTTATAAAGACAAGAATGTTTTATTCACTGATCACCCATCGGCAAACACCCTAGTTTTAAGGTGATAGGTGTAATGTGCAAAATTGTCCGGTGTTTCGTTTTATATTTAACGGTTTGTTTCGAAAGTTACTGATAAAGAGTTTTCGTAACGTAAATCGAGCGAGTCACATCTATGCACTGAAAAATTACACAATTGTATTGAACATAGAGAGAAACATAAGGAAGTTAAGGTAAGCAACGGTAAAGGATTTTTGCGCGAGTAAAGACGGGTAGCGGGTAAGTTAATTTTGCGCATGTATACCCGCGGGTAAAAAAATAAAATTTCCGCGGGTAAAAAGCGCAACGGGAGTAACAAATCTTTACACACTTACACCTCTGGTAACTACAGTTGAGTTAATGCGTTTTAAAGTAGGCTCAGGAGTTGTGTTCCCATCGTTTGGCCATTATTTTTTGAAAACCAGTTGAATTTATGTTTTCTGCTTATGAAAAGAAACATTCGCTCTTGGCGATAGAAAACACTGCTGTCACAAGCAGTGGAGAAATGAGCTCATATTTTCAAACGTATATAGCACCTATCATTAACTACCAGTGTGTGTTCAAACTAACGAACTCTTGAAATTGCGGATCTCAAAATTGGCACAGTCGTAGAACAATTCAAATACCAAAAATGTCATGAATTTCGGCCCATGAAAAGATTATGGGGCGGAACGTTTTTCTGTGGGACTCGAAAAGAGTAAGCTTAAGCTTTAGACTAATGTTTTTTTTCTTGGTTTAGGCTTTGGCTTAGGCTAAGGCTTAGGAATATGCTCATTCTTACGCTTAGGCTTCGGCTTAGGCTTAGGAATATGCTCATTCTTACGCTTACGCTTACGCTTAGGCTTAGGCTTAGGAATATGCTCATTCTTACGCTTAGGCTTAGGCTTAGGACTATGCTTATAATACTGTTCCGCCCCTGTTCTTTACATTGGTCTGAATTTAGGACCTTACGATTCACTGGTTCGAAAGCTATACGATCTATCACCAATTGATAGTATAATTAATTTATTTTCCTTGAAATTGCGATTTACTTACTTTCGGCGTTCAAAACGGCCATTTTGCTTTACATTAAACGGAATTTAAAGTTTATATTTGCTCTAATGATAGCGTTATACTTTTGATGACGTTCAGCGCCGTCCGTCAGCATACGGTATCGTACATTAGTAAATTTGCGAAGAATACCGCACCGTGACGCGCGGCAACGAACGGCACCAATTGGAACATTTTGCTTTATTTAAGGCGTATTTGTGGACAACATAAAAAATATCCAAAATTTCAACAATCTTTGGAAATTGCATGTTAATTTAAAATTAGTGGACACAGCGAAATCAAAAAATAACTCGCCATATAAAGATTTACAAGCCCTGAACCAAACATTTTTAATTGAGCGACAACATGCATTGGTCTAAATCTGAACAAGACCTCAGAAACCTTTCAATCTTTAGAACGCTGATGTCTCATACAGTATTGTTAATTTTAAGACTTTTTGCTGAGTCCAACGTAAGTTTGTATCGGGGGACATTTGGCGTGGGGCTCATACTCCAAAGAAAACAGTCTAGAACACCTAGAAAAGGATAAATTTCGCTGTTATAAGTCTTCTAATATCTTTGTGTACGTTTCCAGAAACGTTTTATCCCATGGTATGTTGCACTAATCACGTCCCTGTTTAATAAACTTTTGTTGAACACACACACATATATATACTACCAGAATTGGGGTGAAACGACGTATCTAGAGATTAAAGGCTACCTACTTACCTGTCTTCAGTTTTATCAACATTCTTCTTTTTCTAAAATTTAGCCAATTCCAGTATAGAAAAAAGATGAAAAAACCTAAATGCAATTAGTAATTACTGGTGCGATACAAAAATTGCTCACTGAAATTAATCATAAATTCAACTTGTCCCTTCTTGCACATATCTGCTTCCAAACAAGCTATGAAGTATATTCGTGCATCAATGGAACGTTTCGTAATACGGGAAGCCGAATCAACGAGAAACCGTTGTTAATAAGACAAATTTTAGCCACAAAATTTCGTATCTTTCAAGCATATGGTTGATACTCAAAGTGAAATAGCAATTTGCAAGCATATGGTTGATACTCAAAGTGAAATAGCAATTTGAGCCATTGTTCAGAAATTTCTAAGTAACAGAAATGGTCTGTCACAGCATTCTACACCTATAATTTGTTTAGCTCTTGTTCACGTTACAATTTTGGATGTTTTTGGATTTTGACATAACTCAAGCTTAAGATTACGTTTAAGATTAAACTTAGAGTCCATATTCTCAAACGCATATTGCAACTATTACTAGCTGATCCTGAGAGGGAAACTACAATTTTTGCGTTTCGTAACGTTTGCCAGCTCGTCCCTTTTTTAGGAATTTTTGGATCCGCTTCTGGCAACTTTCATCAGTTAATTGGTACAGGAATATAGCAAATTATATGCGAACGATGTCCTGAATTTTGAGCCTCAGCATTCACCAACTCGAAAGTTTTAACACCTGCTATCATCAACTGGTGATATGTGCTACATACATTTGAGAATACGGGTGTAGATCTTGATTTGGGATCTGACTTAGACTTAAGCTTGTCGTTGAATATATACCACAGTTTGTTGTACCTAATGACCACGTAAACATGTTGATTCATTAGCTCACCAGGGTTTAAACGAGCTACAATAGGACGGCCCACCATGTATGAAATAATCCCTGAATAAAATCTAGAAGCTGTCTAACCAGCAATTACAGAATATTAATCCTCTGCCTAAAAGCTTAAACCAAAACCTAAACGCAAAAGACCAACGCCACCGTCGAGCAAAGCCCCTGAAATATTACGCCGTTACTTTTATGAAATTCGGTTTGCCTAAACGCATATTTTGGAGCCAGCTCGATTTATTCGTTCGCTGCTCTGTTGTTTCATTTGTATCGCCACTGATCTGAAATTAATCTTACTTGTTTTCCAAATTTGCGCAATGCGTAAAAGTGTTAGCGAATGCATAAAAATTTGCACTGCAACCCGTACAGCTACTGGAACGCAGGCTAATTTTGATTGGTTGTTCAGGTTTCACTATAATTGGGGAAATTAACTTGCGCAGTAATTATTTGGCTTCCACCATAGTTATAACCTATAAATTAAACAAAATTTATATGAGTTGAAGGATTACAAAAGTGCATAAGAAAATCAGCATTACCAACATATTAACCATTTTGGCTGATGCTTACACAGCTTCGTTTGACTTTGAATACTATATAAACATTGTTTAATTTTTAATTTGCAAACATGGTGAAGCCAAATGATTATTATGCAAGTCAGTTTTCTCGAGCACAGTTAAACTTGCACCAATCAAAAACAGTTCACATTCCAGAAGCTGTTTGGCCTGTACAATCCTCCAATCAAAAGCAGTTTGTATTCCGGTAGTTGTTTGGCTGCGTAGAAACAGCAATTGTCGTTTGGGACGTCACAGTTGCCAACTGGGACAAAAGGCGTTTGGAGAAGACGGCAATGGAAGGCAAAACTTTGTTAAACGCTTTATTTTAACAATGGCTTATTGTACATACTTTTCTTACATTTACGCTTGTTCAGATGTAAGCTTATGCTTCGCAAAAGATTTAACGCATCCTAAACCTTTGTTTAATCTTTTCTTAAGCCTTAGCCTAGGGTAAATGTTGAAAAGTTTTGCTTAGGCTTACGTTTTGCAAAAGGCCTGATTTTAGCCGAATCCTTTGTTTAAGTCTTTTCTTAAGCTTGATTTTATTTCTAAATGTAGGCAAAGTATATTAACCTTAACCTTGAACACGGGAAAAAGTGCACAAAAATCTAAAATTGGGGTAAACATATAGTTGCAAATATCTTAGCAATACTGTTCCAGTTAAGGATTGGGTTACTTATTTGTAGGCCCCGGTACCTGACTATAGACCTTACTTATTGGTATCATGGTTTTTTGAGCTTTATTAAGTTTAGTTCATACGGCCGTCAGCAATTCCTGTTTTTGATTTAATTGATAATATTTAGTGTTGATCTCAGAACAAAATGTTTTTCATAAAAACTTACCTTAGTTTCTTCTCGTTTGATAACTTCCTCTTTGCCGTCGACGACGCGTTTTTCTTCCTAAAATATTGAAATTTAAAAATATTAAAAAATATTTCTATAAAAAATGACGAATTTTGTTAAATAGCGTCACTTTTTGGTAGTATTTACTACTTACTATTAATTGCATACGTTAAGCCAGTTCTTGCACTGCATATCCTATCACCTATGGGAGTACTTAAACGGAGACCGTATTCTCAAACGAATGCAGCATCTATCTTCAGTCGGTAATTGGTCCTGTAACTTTGGAGCCAACGCAACCGGAAGTTCGAAATTCAGCACATTATTCGCGTTTGATTTGCCCTACTTTTGTACCAAATTTGACATCTGCAATTTCAGATGTTCGTCAATTTGAAAACCTATCATTAACTGAAAATAGATGCTATACACATTTGAGAATATGGACATGAATATCAGTTATCATTTTCGATTGCGGCTAAAATCGATATCAGTTTACGTATCCGTTACAAAAATACCGAAAATTTTAATTTTCTTGTGTTTACGTTCATAATTAGTAAATCGCGCAAAAAGAGTGTAATTTTGTACCACAGGTATGTTGCAATTGTTCGATTTGAAATAAAAACCAAGAAATTAATCCTAGATATTTCCGAAATTTGGGTGCATACGCTATTTTTTAATTTAAGAAAGCCCGCTAAATATTATCATAAGACAACATTGCGACTTCAGCCAATGTAAAGATACGAGGCGCAACAATTCTTGCACAAAGCAGTAGAGTAAGCTTAAGCTTTAGACTAATTTTTCGCTTAGTTTAGGTTTAGGTATAACTAATTCTATGCTTAGGCTTAATCTTAAGCCTTAAACTTAGAAATGTTCTTATATTGCTGGAACGGGCACTGTTATGTACATTGGCCTCCAACATTTATATGTCAATATCTGTTTTCCGTTATTCGGTTTGGTATTTTCGGTTCCATTATTTTCGTTATCCGTTTACAGTTTGCGTAACACTATGAATATTTTCGCATCTGCAAGTTATCGTTCTATTTACAATAATCCAGAGCTGAAGATAACTTATGAGCCCCACAAAGGCAAAGTTATCAGCCTTAAAAATGTTCATTTTCCAGATGGAAATGTTATCCACGTAAAAGACTAAGAAAACATACCGTTATCTTAATAGTTTCCGTTACGCCATTGACTGTTTTGCGTATTGTTTGTGTAGTTACCACATGCTGTACTTCTGACATATTCGGTCTACTTTTAACGGCGGATTTAATGTAATTTTGACAAATTTCTATTAATATTACAAGTCTAAAACATTCACGCTATCGGTTTAGAAAATGGCCTGATACCGTTAAATCGGCTCGTTGGCCCCCGGTAGAACACAGATTTGTCAAGGGTCATGGCCTCTTTTTGGCCGTTTCAAAATTTTATTGACCACGTACGAGTAGTTACAATTACACCGTAAGCCAGTTTACCTTGCTAGAAGGGTTGAAAATATTGAGAGGGTGCATTTAAAAGATTCCGACGACTTACAAGCTAAGTTGACAATTTTGGCTATAATTTGTCTCGGAGGTCCCAGCCGTTCTCAGACTACGAGCCCGACCCGAGTATAAACTAGAGAAGTTGGTTTGAAATATCTATTTCAATGGGGTGCAACTGTATAATTTGTTGCACATTTCTGCGGATTGGCAGTTTTCAATAAATGACACTTTTTGGGATTTTCCTGCATTTTTGGGCCAATGTGTAAAACAAAACTGTAATAGTAGCATAAGCATATTCCTTAACTTACGCCTAAGGTTAAGCGTGAGAATGAATTTACACCTAAGTGTAGGCGTAAGCCTAATCAAAACTATTAGTCTAAAGCTTAAGTTTACTCTTTTGCAGTCCCGCATAAAAAAACGTTCCGCTCCTGATTAATTATTTATTTATACAACTATTAAAATCTGCTACGCTTACAAGGAATTTGTTTTAGCAGGATATTTTGATTTTACGCAGCGAAAAATTGCTTAAAAAATCTCGAAAAGCTACAATTTTGACATCGCATTATGAATTGTTCAATTTGCAAGCTCAGCCGCGTTCTAACGGCCGGCGGAATTCTTTTGGAGACGGTCCAGGTTTACTGCGGTAGTGTAACAAAACTTAGATCACAGGCATTTAAGACTACGTTTTGCTCAAACTTAGCCTGTTTTGTTATTATGTTTCCGTATATGATTGTTGTTTGTTTTGGCATTTTGAATTTCAAATCAAAATCAATTCATTGCGTACTTACTGACAATGTGTCTCTGGCGTCTTGCAGTACTATTTGTCGTGTGTAATTTCAATTTAAAATCGATGTTAAATGTTACCAATTTCTAAACTGAACATTATATTATTTATTTTGTAAATTTTGTTGCTTTTCTGCTGTTTCGGCCATGACCACATCTCACGAGATCATTCCGGTGTGAGTTAAAAAGTTAACTCTATGATCAAAGCATTAGTTAAATCGTTAAATTAATACAAGTGCATCAAAGTGCGAGAATCTGTTAATAGCACATGGAGATACTGCGCTGTGAATTTTAGTACACTTTTCACCTACGTTTAAATTCATGGTTTAGACTTAGGCTTAGGCTTTGAAAAAACTTTAGGCAAAGGCTTAGGCTTAGGTAAGCCTGATACTATATAAACCTATGCCTGAGAATAAGCTTACTGTGCTGTGGACTTTAGTACACTTTTCACCTACGTTTAAATTCATGGTTTTGACTTAGGTTTAGGCTTAGGCTTTGAAAAACCTTTAGGCAAACGCTTAGGCTTAGGTAAGCCTGATCCTAAACCTGTAGGGGAGTGTGGAGGTTCCCGTAAAAGTATTCAAGTCTACCTGCATATACAAATTTACCACCCCCTTGTTGTTAAAAATTTTGGCTCATTGGCATCTAATTTCCGGATAAGAAGCGCAGCTACCCACAGGAAAACGGTGCACCCCTGTTACCCATCGTGCTAAGCAACGCTAAAACGTGCATTAAATCAACAAAACACTATTTTGCTTTTAAAGATCAAACGAACAAAATGCATCTTATGAACGCGGCAGAATCGAAACTTGTGGTTATAAAATCGTTGCAAGCTTTTGTACTGTAGTTGAATTTTGTGCTATTATAAATTTTAGGCTTTAACCAAATATGATTCACAACAGGACGGTTGGTCATTAAACAACAGATTATATACTATTATATATATATATTATGTAGATATGTATTGTATAATCTTTTATGATACATATTTGGATTTAATGCAAAAATTGTATTATACAGTTGTTGTCAATGGCAAAAATGTGATAAAATACGGTATAATCAAAAGATTTTTAATGTTAATTTAAACAAAAAGATAATCTTTTTTTGCAATGACTGTTTCCGAACAATGGAATCGTCGGAGTAGTGAAGAAGGGCCGAGGAGTACTGCACCGATCTGCATTGTGAATCTGCGTCAATTCGTCGCACGACAACTTATCGTCCAACAGTGTCCTAAAGCCTATGAATAAATCTAAGCATAATCATAAGCGTAATACTAATTCTTGAGCTACAGCCAACGCATACTGATTGTCGAGTCGATACGATTTCGGATTACAAGTTGTCGAGCGACGAATTGTCGTAATACCCTACATTTTATATGAATTTTTGCCAGACAAGGCCGGTTCCTTGTATACGGAGGACAATTTTATCTCAACAATCAATACATTTGACTTGCCTGCAGTAAACAATAAGAGAACTATCAGTTTATAAGTCTCAGGGAAAGGATTGACAATAAAAGTTTGGTTTTGGTGACTAAGGGTTGTGCTATATTTTACTATGCCGGAGGCTGCTCTTGACACCGCGCATTCTTATGTGTTGCTAACAAAAATAATAGGTAAAATCTGTATTTGGTGGGGTGCGACAATTTTTAATAAGCAAGTTTTATTGTGCTGCACGCCGAAGCCCGCCGCCGTTCAGTGATTCGTGGCGAGTGTAGCACAACCCTATTGAGTATACCAATTAATACCCCTTGGTAAAAATTTCTCGTGATACGGCTAGTACCTATTTGACAATGGCGGATCCATGGGGGGCTTACCCTGGCCGTGGCCCCACCAACAGCATCTCGACAAAAATTATATACTTAGCAATTTTGTGACAATAGGTCGTGGTTTGTGTGTGGGTCAAAAGTAAGTTTATTACCTGTGAAATTTTACCCCCACCCCCATTTTGAGATCCTGGATTCGCCACTGCTATTTGATGCCCAGTGACGTGTCGAGCATGTGAGACGATTCACCGAAAGTCAAACATCATTGGCTCCAAAATGAGGAAATGTTACAATTTCACTCGATGAATACCAGTGGCGGATCCAGGATGGCAAAATGGGGGGGGGGGCAAAATTTCACAGGTAATAAACTTACTTTTGACCCGCACACAAACCACGAATTATTGTCATAAAATTGCTATATAATTTTTGTCGAGATGCTGTTGGGGGGCCACGGCCGGGGTGGGCCCCCCATGGATCCGCCATTGATGAATACATCATCTTTGCAAGCGTTAGCGTGCGAGAAGTCAGACGTAATTTTAGTATTTAAAGACAAATCATGAGCTTATTGCTAAAGTTTTGTGTTAGATATTATTCGGGTAGCCGTTAAGTGTGATGGCTTTCGCGATTTTGGAGTATTCCAGTGGAAAGTATATGTGACATTGTTTCAAGCATAAAACACGTGGGCCATGTTACTTGTACGGTCTAGATTCTAGACTACATTGTTCGCTTACGTTTAGGCTAAGGAATGCACGTTTTTTACGCTTGAACTTCGGGCTCAGGCTTAGAATTATTCTCTAGTCTTACGGCCCTAAAAGTAACGTTGGCTAGATACGTAATGAAAGTACAGTTGCAGGTTGAAAATTTTTTTATGAAATTGAGTATATAAGACAGTATAACAAACCATAATGTAACTGTTTGCAAATTCATGATTTGTGCAATAAAATCCTATCGTAGGAGCCATCAGTAATAAGGCCAATGTAAAGAACAGGGGCGGAACAGTAAGCTTTGAATTAAACTTTAGCTTGATTTTAAATACAGTTGTTCATTTACACATAAACTATGTTTGCAGTATACCGCAAAAATGATGAGTCAAATTGACTCTCTTAGAAATAAAATAGGCTTTACGGCACTACACGAACTGAGTCAAATTCGATTCCGCCACAGTCAAACTTGCAAGTCAATGAGTCGAATTTGGCGCTGGTGGAGTAGAATTTAACTCAGTTTGTGTAGTCCCATAGAGCCTATTTCGGAGAGCGTCTATTTGACTCATCATTATTTGTAGTGTTTATGATAAGATGTATGTAAAACGAAATATGCCTGTTTTAACCAGTAACCTTTTATTTCAAATAACCAACATACCTTTAAGGTATAAAACATAAAAAGAGCAGGCATTATCAACTGACCAACAGAATGACAACAGCTGCAAAACATACCTTTATTGCCAAATAGTAACTAAAAATTGTTTAGAAAATGAAAAAACCTATATACAGCTATCAAACCGTTTGACAATTACCATAGCATATATAGAAAGGGGTCAAACTCGCAGAATACGTGATATATATTTGAGAAACTATTAAACAGGGGACGTCCCAAACAGCAGCCTTGGGGGGTAGTTATTTTCTGGCATTACGATGCTTCAAGTCCCTCCTCAGCGAATCTGCTTCAAAATATTCTTTTTACTCTATCAATTTTATGATATTTACGTTGTCCAGCAGTAAAAGTGCGGGTCCATGTATAGAACAGGACTAGAGCAGTAGTATAAACCTATTCCTAAGCCTAAGCCTAAGCCTAAGCGTATGGATGAGCCTATTCCTAAGCCTAAGCCTAAGCCTAAGCAAAAAATAGTCTAAAGCTTAAACGGACTCTATTATAACCCCTCCCGATAACGATTCGGCCCTGTTCTATACATGGGCCAAAGTGCGTATGACTTGTCGCTTGCTCTGGTTGCAATGTTTTTTCACTGTTCATGTTTAAAAAAACTGTACCTGCTCCGCTATTCAATAATTCTCAACCATTAAATTTTAGATCTGCCCGAGCCCGTAGCCAAGGGAGGCTAGAAAAATTGTGCCCCCCCCTAGAAAATGCTAAACGTTGCTTGTAAAATTCAACAAAAATCGTGATATGCCCCATTTGAAAATTTGTTCGCCTTCTATTGAAGTGAGCCGGCTACAGACCTTTATCTGTCACTAAACATGCGTTTATGACGAAACGAGTATACTCAACACGGCCATATTTGTGATCATTTACAGCAAAAATGGCAAAAAGGGTAAACTTTTTGCCAATGGTGTTTGATACTGCAGTGTGCAGGACTATACGTATTATCACAAAATTTGTAGTTTTGATTCCGATTCCGGTATAATCCAGTTCCGTTTGGCGCCCTGCTTGCTGCACATGCTAATTGATGAAAATTGATTAACACACTTTATATTTAAAGTATTTGTGTGGGCCCACAAAGCAAAAATCCTGGCTACGCCCATGATTCTTTGCTAGACTTCCACGGCTAAAATCCGCACCGATACTGGTTAAAGCAAAAATTGTTTTATTTTAGGTTATTTAATCTCCATCAAAAAATACCTCACGAGACTACGTAATAGATCCTCTAATACTTAATGAATTACATACCATTGTTATTGCAATGCTGTCATTTCAGCTGAGTCCTTTGATCATTGTGAAAGCTTGCCAAATTAAGCTACTGCCGACCACGAAATATTTGCCGGCGGGTGTACACCCGCTTCACATTCACGCTTAGAATAAGGCTCAGGCCCATAGACAGGTCGGCTTGCTAGGAGATGCTAAACGTTTAACATGAGTGGCATACGAGTGTTTTCTGTGACTTACACGCAAGGTTGCAAATTTTCTAGCCTGGAAAACTTTGTCCACTCCTAAAAAAGTCTCAACCTTGCTTGTAAGTCAACGAAAACCATTGTATACCCCTCCTGAAAAATTTTTTAGCAACCCCTAGCAAGGTGAGCTGGCTACGGGCCTGAGGACGGACCAATTTTTTCAGGAGGGACTGCGCCCCTCCCGGCCTCCCTTGCCTGAACCCTCGATACCTATCCGCGATTCTTCGCTCAATATCCAACGAGATATTGTTTGACATTTAGAACATTATATTACCATAATTTTCTTTGTCCGTGTATGACCTGTCTATGTGCTAGCAAATGGGGCCCACACAGGCTACGACCCCTTAACAGAGATAACACGAATCCAAACCGAAAGTTATTAATATTCAGTACTTAAATGGCGTTTCGATTCTGGTTGGTGACGTTTTGTTCGCACGGTCACCCGAACGAATTTAGCAATTCGCCGCAGTAGGGAACACACACATCAATCGTTGCCAAACTGGCAACATTCTTGATTGGTCTAGCAATAAATCACAGTGTCTGTTAATATATAACGCGATGTTTTGCAAGTTCGGGTCCGTAGCCAAGAGGGGATCAAAGACGGCGCTGCCCTCTCTGGAATATTTTTGACCCCGTGGAAAAGTTTCAACTCTGCTTATGAGTCATTGAAATGCCTTGTATGCCCCTCCTGAATTTTTTTTGCCCTCACCTCCCCCCTAGCAAGATCCGCTGGCTACGGGTCTGTGTATGAATTCAGTACGTAGTTTGATCTGAACTGGTTGAACCCAGACGTGTAGCTAGGATTTTTCAATTGGGCAAGGTCATCACATGCAGGAACAATAGTCCCGGCTAAATTTAAAAAAATTCGCGACCGAAGCGACCTTAAGTACCGGCTAAATTTAGAAATAACTCGCGAGCGAAGCGAACGGAAGTACCGGCTAAATTTAGATATAACTCGCGAGCAAAGCGACCGAAAGTACCGGCTAAATTTAAAAATAACTCGCGAGCGAAGCGACCGGAAGTACAGGCTAAATTTAAATATAACTCGCGAGCAAAGCGACCGAAAGTACCGGCTAAATTTAAAAATAACTCGCGAGCGAAGCGACCGAAAGTACAGGCTAAATTTAAATATAACTCGCGACCGAAGCGACCGGAAGTACCGGCTAAATTTAAAAATAACTTGCGAGCGAAGCGACCGGAAGTACAGGCTAAATTTAAAAATAACTCGCGAGCGAAGCGACCGGAAGTACAGGCTAAATTTAAAAATAACTCGCGAGCGAAGCGACCGGAAAGCTTGACACCATTTTTTTAGATTGATGTGTCACTTTAAGTTTGGTATGGGTTTGAAAAGTTGTTTCAATTGTCAAATTATCCCTGCACTTACTGTGCGTTTAAACCTATGACGAGCAGCTGACGAGCAAAGTGAACCAGAATGCAGACACAATTTTAGTATTAAATATATTTGTAACAATCGCAACAAGTTTGTTGGCTCATGGTTCGAGGGGTATAAACCCTACTCGACCCACGCCTGGCTGGCTATGCATTTGGCTGAAGTGTACCTTAACTAATGGACTTAGAACTGCATATTTGCAAAAATGGAACCGGGGGGAACTGGCTAGTCCCATCTTATAAAACCAGAAAAATTGGCATTGGTACAAAAGCTATGGTTATTTGGTTATAAATTGTATTTTCAACTGTAATTAGGCAACAGCGTTTCAGGTTCATTGAAATAAACGCGATTCTTCTTCGCGTTAATAATTTTTCCCGTCTCCCCTGCGTCCGGAAACAACCGAAGTTTCCGTGAGCGAAAAATCGGCATGGGCAGATCGTTCCGGGAAAAATGCTACACATTGCTGCCAAAAATAGAGGCGGTCTGTAGACGGGCGGCGGCGTCCGGCGGCAAGTGTCAGTGTAGCGCATCCCTAATACTCTTTGTGCTTTTGTCGTATTGGATAAAAGACTTCAGCCTGGCGCACAGATTGAAAATGTACAACGGAAATAGGACTTCAGAACGCAATAAACAACATAGAACTTCAGAATGCAATAAACAACATAGACTGGTTTACTTACCAAAATGGCAATGGAGCGGTCTGCCTGCTGTCGCGTCACGCCGCCTCGCCCCATGAGGGACTTTTTGCGTCCCATTGGGCGCTGCCAAGAAACCGTGGCCATCTGCTCCGCGAAAATAGCAGTTTTATAACACAAAAATTAATAGCATTTCAGCAACAAATTTCATGTTAATTTTCCAATTTTTTGTGCAATTATTCGGTGTTTTTGAAACTTTTTCTTATTTTTAAAACAGTTTTAAAAACTGAATTAACAACAGTGTCGACAAGAAAAGTTCCATGAACGATAAAAACATTAAATGTTTAATCTGCGTGAAACTTTTTTCAGCTTATGTTTAATCCAAAAATTTTAAAACCGAAAGAATTTCGTCGTTCGATTTTTGCCCAATTTTTACCACATGTGAGGCGGCCTGTCCCATAGGGCGTTTCGTCCCACTCAGGCCCTCCCAACCCCGTCCAATGGGGATCCAAAGGACCCCACGGTACCTGAAACCCCATTTTCGTCTCTGAGACAGTATACTGTAGTGACCTGAATAACAGGGAGGTAATAAGAGGGGTGTTCATTTTGAGTCCCAGTTAATAGGAGTCCGTAACCCTGATAAGAGTCCATAAGAGATACAGTTCTTAAACGCTATAGAATCCATAAGTGTCAATCATACGTATTTGTAATGCATAAATGGCTCCAGGACCAAATAAAGTTGAGTTTGAACACCGCGTATATATCAGTAACGAATTGTGGTGGAGGGTGGGCTAAAAATAAATAACAATCCGTAACCGAATAACAGGGTGAGCTACGCTCTGGAGGCGAAATAAATATCGTTCACTCCCCCATTTTATTCAGGTCACTACAATAAACGGCCCATGTAAAGATCAGGGGCGGATCGATTTTCTGTGGGACTGCAATAGAGTAAACTTAAGGTAAAGACTAATTTTTTGCTTGGCTTTGGCTTAGGCTTAGGGTTAGGTTTAGACTTATGCTTATGCTTAGGAACATGGTTATAGTACTGTTCCGCCCGGTTTTCGGCCCAATAAGTTAATGCCAGTTTGTTTATTTGATTATTTACATGCGTTGACGTTCTCACTCGATGTGTTTTTTTACATTTTTTATCTTAAATTAAATTTGACCATTGCGAACAGTGGATAATTGCATTACTGAAGTGTCATTAATGGTTAAAGCAAAAGCTCATAATTCTATTTTGGCAAACAGTTTGCAACTTTACCAGACGCAACGTTGCGCAATCGTAAACAATTTTCTGTACATTTAGGAAATTTGAATAATATTTGATTACCTCAAGTTCCTCATTTGGATAAACAAAAATTTTTTCAAACTTTTATACTTCAATATCCGGTTCCTTGTTCAGTTATATTTTTAGTATTTCCCTGCCAGATCTTACGGTTACTCTCGTAAGATTTAATGGCTCCCAGTTGAGAGGACATGGTGCAACCGGTGGTGGAGGGAACCGGAGCTGGAGGCCAACAAAATTTGATGGAACTGGAAGTGATGCCGGCGTTCAAACAAAACTAAATAGCACGAACAATATTAAATTTGTCAGTTCTAATAGCAAATATTTGTTAAGTGTAGTCAAAAATTTTGCTTTAGACATATTTTAAATCCTATCGACAATTGATTCCCTCAAAATTGTATCAGAACTAAAGACCTGATTTACTGAGCGATTCAATTTTTAGTAAAATAATGGTAAAAATCGTTACTGAAATGGCCAGAATCTCCGGTAAAAAATTCTACCCGAACCGGATGTCGATTTTTATCCAGTCAGAGACGTAAGGTGACCTCCGGATGCGGCCCGGCTTGAAGATTGTATCGTTACAGCCGAAATTTGAGTATACGGCACAAATAGTGTTTTTGGCTTATCTCGAACCAAAGATTAAAGTCAAATTGTGAAGCTTTAATGTTGTACCCCAGGTGCGTGACCACGATTCGTTTCCCATGAGAATAACCACACGTTCTCTCGGACTCCAAACTGCAACTGGCCATTCTTAAGCCTGCAAAAATATCGTTTTTGATTTGCCTAAATATTTCCCCAAGATATATATCATCCTTCACACATACAAGTAAAAACAAATGCGATACTGCGAGTTCTGCGTGAGTACGCTGCGCAAGTTCCTGAATTGCGTTCATAGCCCGTCAGCAATGTCCGAGAGTGCACTGTACGCTTGAAAGAGTACTTTGGAGAGCGCGTTTGTGTATAAGAAGGGTGGCCAATGTATAGAACAAGGCCGGAACGGTAGTACAAGCACATTTCTAAGCCTAAGCCTAAGCCTAAGCAAAAAAAATAGTCTAAAGCTTAACCTTACTCTATTACAGTCCCGCCGGAAAACGTTCCGGCCCTGTTCTATACATGGGCCGGAAGGGCTATAAGACATGCTACAACTGGCTTGTAGCACGGAGCCAAAATGTAGAATCGCTAAATTAGTTGATTAAAAAAATTAAATGCACGAGCCGCCGGCCAGTACGTGGCCAGGAGTTGCTCAGACCTCTAAAAACCTTTGGTTCCCTCTGCAAATTTTAGACTCACTTGTAACTCCTGGAAACTACCTACATCTGCGTACCCCTCGTAAAATAATTTTAGTCACCTTCTAGCTGGCCAAACAACGGACTGAACTATTTAGTGGCGTTTGAAAAATTTAAATCTCGTGAATTAAAATTTGATTAACTTTTAACTTTGCGAAGGTTATACTTAAAGTTATATTAAATGTTTTGTCTTATCATTTATGCGTTGTTCTCGGAATATAGCTGTCCGTTTGCCGAACAGTTATACTGCAAAGCTACCGTGGTTGTAGTACGTCTGGCTAAACTGCAAATAAATGGTGAATCAAATTGACTCTCTCCGAAATAGGCTTTTCGGCACTGCACAAATTGAGCCAAAGTTTGACTCCACCAGAGTCACATTCGACCCGCTGAGTCGCACGTTTCAGTTTGTGTAGTCCCGGAAAGCCTCTTTCGGAGAGTCAATTTAACTTATCATTTTTTTGCAGTGTACAGTTCCCGGGTACAATATTAATGACTGCTGTTTCCTGTTAAGATTTCCATGCCGGAAACGCAGGTGAAATTAAGGATGTTGCCGCAAATCTTTGTTGCTGTGAAAAACTTGCGTGATGCGCTATTATGTTCGACAGAGACAAAAATTTGACTCAAAAATACGCAAAATATTCGCACTGCCTATTCGCAGAACTTTTAGTTTGATCAAGATGTTTAAAAAATAGACGAAAGCGTACGCGGCCGTATATCTAGCAATTTGGTAGAGGCCTGCATCGACAATTAAAACTTTTATGAATATACAATTAGCAAATATTTAATAATTGATTTTAGTCATTGTTCTTGTCTGACTAAATGTGTTTTATATTTTTGGAGGCGACCTCGTTGCATTTGCCACGGGACTCACCCATGGTGAAGCGACGAACGACGAATGTGGTAGTAAATAAGGTATATTCGCAATCTCTCGATTGTGCTTCGTGTTTGCATCAAGTTGACGTTTTGTTAAAGTGCGTGTATACGTGACGTCGTGAAAATTAATTGCAGTTTAAGTTATTGAATAATTGATCAAATATTTAAAATGTATCAAGTTTGAACAATTCATATAATCAGTGCCGGGCTTAGGTTTAGGTTTAGGAATATGCTTATTCTAACGTTTAGGTTTAAGCTTACGCTTACGAATATGCTTATACTACTGTTGCGTCCCTGTTTTTTACATCGGCCAACATTTGTTATGGGGCCGCTTGTGAATATCAAAATATGTTTCAGCTTTTTTGGTTAAATTCTTGTTAGGGTGGGTGCACCTCTGTGGGGTTCCCGCCCAAATTTTGGGTTCGGAAGGTGGCTCCTCCAGCCCTGCGTATGATTACCAATCGTTACATTTCTCTCACGAGTGAATGACGTCCACTTTGTTGTTGACGAGTGTGCAACTGATGCGCTAAGCTATGGCACAAAATGTACCTGCGCCTGTTGCATTTTTTGCCCGATCACCGCTCAATTGGGAGGGGGTACTCACCACTTAAACCACACAATAAACATATGTGTCGAGAAAACATAATCGGAGCCATTGAAGTTGAAATTCAAAATATAAGTAAACGCGCTCAACCTCCCACCACTAAAATAAGCGGTACGCTGAAGCAAGTTTTAAAATGTACCAGCGCGTGTTACGTTTTCCAGATATGAAATCTACAGAAACAAACAAAATGCAAAACATTCGACTTCGAATTAGTTTTGATATTTTCATACCGTATTCCATCTATCAGCAACCCATCTAAAAGTGACAGGGATGATAGGGCCAAAACGGTCAATCTACGACAACTCGTCTCCCGACCGTCGACTTAGACAACAATTCGCCTTGACTATCCCAATGACCTGATCCACTTTCGCCTTGACTATCCCAATGACCTGATCCACTTTCGCCTTGACTATCCCAATGACCTGATCCACTTTCGCCTTGACTATCCCAATGACCTGATCCACGTTCGCCTTGACTATCCCAATGACCTGATCCACTTTCGCCTTGACTATCCCAGCGACCTGATCCACTTAGCCTGGAATGGCCGATAAATTATCAGATCAACGAGTTGTACTCTCGCTTGTAGGCGACTCGTTGCGGGTCAATGAGATGTCAGGTGACAAATTGTTGCGATATCAAATGCGCACAAAAATGCAATGCGCAATGACATCCTTTTGCATCCAACATGGATCCAGTTGCACAAAGCTCTTTCGCACTGTGGACATTGTCCACTCTTGGTGCAATGAATTTTTTCTTATTTAACTGTTTTTATGAAAGAGGTATTCCATGTTTACTGCGCTCTTCTCGTTACTGTTTAATAGCCCATTTGGGACTGCAATAGAGCAAGCGTATTAAGATTCAGACTATTTTCTTGTTTCGGCTTTAGGCTTCGGCATAGGTATAAGCTCTACTGTTACGCTTAGGCTTTTAGGCTAATAGGAAAATGGTTATACTAGTGTTACAGCACTGTTCTATATATTGGCCCTTTTTATCTATGCACATATTAAAGTATCCGCAGACCGCAATTATAGACGGATAAGTTGGAAAAAGGCGTGGGTGGTATTTAAACACACATTCTTAAACGTTGAAAATATTCATGTAAGCCTTGTCTCATCATTCACTGCGTGGGTACCAAGAAAACGTTGCGAGCAACGCGAGCGAGAACCCCAAACGAATGTTACGAGTTCAAACCGTTCAAAATTAGCTTACATTCAAATTTAACGGATTTTTTAAACTGTCTTCCGTTTTCGAGCGTCCTGGAGCAGTGTTTTGCCCACCCGTAACTCGGAGTTCGGTTTGTATGGCAGTAAATCACGACACTGCTAACGTTGGTTATATTTGGATAATTTTGACCAAGTTTTAATTCTGCCCACCCCCCCCCCCCAGACAAATATTTGAGCTTTTTCGTTACAGTTGTATCGAAGTATACAATTCATTCGAACGATAAACCATTTGCCTGTCTGCTGATCTGAAACGTTTAAGAATATGACACGTAATTTGAGAAAACAATAATAACAAAATCACACTAATTTTAACCCAAATTGAGCTTGAGCAAAAAGCGAAGACTACATTTTTCACGGATCATAAAGTTATTTTTATATGTTTCAGTTGAGAAGGTAATATTTTAGGCCGTATTCATGAACATTTCGGCCCATGTAAAGATCAGGGGCGGAGAGTTTTTCTGTGGGACTGCAATAGAGTATGCTTAACCCCTTCTTACATTGAGTTGCCTATAGGCAACTCAGCGCATTGTATATACGTTAAATAATATACATCGCACAGTGTTTAACAATTGCAACACGTATACACAGTACTAAATGACCACAAGACGGGACAGCCTCCTCGGGCTCAAGCGTCAAACTCCTATAGCTGATTGGTGATGGTGTACGCCTCCCACTCCAGTCACCGGAGTTCGAATCCTAACATAAAAGTAGGTCTCAGGGGAAATAGAAAATATTCATGTGATAAACGGTTAAGCTTTAGATGAATTTTTTGCTTGGCTTAGGCTTAGGCTTACGCTTATGCCGATTCTTACGCTTAGGCTTAGGCTTAGCTTAGGCTTACGAATATGCTTATAATACTGTTGCGCCCCTGTTTTTTTACATTGGCCAACATTTCATAGTGTTGCGCTATACTTTTGTTGACGTGCGGCGCCGTGCGTCACCGGCGGTATCGAACGCAAATAACTCACGTGACGTCAAGCATAGCGCAACCCTTAGCCTCAATTGCTGAAATGTTGGTTTATTTTTTGTTGCCATAACTGCTCTATTTTTCGTAGGGCAGGTGGGACACTGCTTTTAATAGTGCATCATGGGGTGGCAGCTGGCTTCCCCAGTTCCGTCTCCGTGCAAAGAGCTCTTTAAAATTGTTTAGTTAATATAGCTAAACTATATGTTTGCGTGACGTCACATAAAACCCTACCAGTGTCTGTTGTTTATGCTGATTTTGTCTAACGTGTGTACAAGTCTACGACTAATTTTAGTTCATTTATTAAGTTCTCAACAAGTCTACACGTTGTGGTCTTAGAGCCCCCGTTAGGTTACTTTTGCGCGTTTTATGTACCTTCAAAAGTGCCGCTTCTTCAAAATACTAAAATAGAACGGCCCATGATACTTTGAGGGTAAAGACCATTTTGTCTCCGGACTACACTACAGTAAAATTAAGCTTTAGACTAATTTGTTTGTTTCGGTTTAAAGCTGAGGCTTAGTTATAGACAATTTCTTGCGTTGATACTTAAACTAAGGCGCAGGCTTAGTGATAGGCTATTTCTTGCGTTGAATCTTAGGCTGAGGCGTTGGCTTAGTTATAGGCTTATCCTTACTTTGACACTTAAACTGAGGCCTAGGTTTAGTAATTTGCTTATACTATTGTTATACCCCTCAAAGTAACACTGGTCAACAGAACTAAACTCTGCTGAAACTCAACACATCACTGGGAATCGAATCTTGAACTGATTGCGCTTAAGCTAATTAAGCTATTTTGCTACTATACGGACGTAGCAACAACTTCATTCCTTTCGGGCGATGTACATAAACGGGGCCGAAAGTGCCTAGGGCTGCCCGCCTGCCTTGAAAAGCAAACTAGTTGCGTTTATCAGTGCTAAATCTGAAATTTTTTCGATGGAAAATCTGGGTTCGACATTTCTCGAGCATCCCCGCAGCAGAATTAACAGTTCTAAGGCGAACCTTTCGAGCACTATTTAAAACTGCTTAAAACATTTTGAAGCAAAGGGAATTAAGCAGGTCGACTAGTCCGCCATACGAGCACCGGGCGTCTGGCCAAGGGGTACCAGCGGGGCCTCAGTCGCCATCCTTCCGAAGAAATTTTGGCCCAATAGAAAAATTTCAACCGTGCTTGTAAGTCAATGAAAACCATTGTAAATATGCTCCTCCTGAAAACTTTTTAGCCCCCCCCCCCCAGCAAGGGAAGCTGGCTACGGGTTTGGTGAGCACCAATCGAAGGCAATATTGCGAGCGAAATGAGTAAGAAGCCAGGAACACTGAACACCTTTGCCAACGTTCAGTTTAGAATGTGTCTGGGACAATCGAATACATAAATAAGTCAAATACTATACGTCCTGGTAACGGAGATTAACTCCAGAGTTACAACAGTTGAGGAACGGTCAGCGATCGAAATAAGTAAGAAGAAACAGACAATTTTAGTATTAAATCCCAAAGCAACTTCTTTAGTTTCGCTAGGCTCCAGTCGAGAAAACGACCTCGCGATAGCCCTGGTCTATAGAGATTTTGTTGCATTGTTGACAAAATTATTGTGAACGACGCATTAGTTCTACCATGAGTGGATGGTCCCTTAAACAAGAGTATGTAAAACGCCTTGTTTTGCATGGAACTTAATCTACCAGCACTCGTTGCGTTTTGGTCCTACCCCCTCATTTGGGGGGGCAATTTTACGTTCATTACACGTGTATCCGCCAGCCAACACCGAAAATATAATCGAACCACTTTTCAGTATATGAAAACAGCACATGAATTTCAGCATCTATGAAGATTTTGACACCCCCCCTCCCAAATAAGGAGGGATAAGTCAAAAATGCAACGCGCGCTGGGTACATTTTTTTCTACATAGAATGTACCCAGTTGTATACTCTTGTTAAAGGGTATCATGCACTGTTGGTTCTACTGAGCTTCATTTGGAATGATCCATTTCATAGTAATGCGTAAGGATGAGCCTATTCCTAAGCCTAAGCCTATTCCTAAGCTTAAGCCTAAGCAAAAAAAGTTAGTCTAAAGCATAAGCTGACTCTAGTACAGTCGCGCTGGAAAATGTTTCGGCCCTGTTCTATACATGGGCGCTTTTGCTTTACACGCAGCAATTATTTATTTTTAATAGCAAAGTGTATCTAGATGACCAGGCGTAAGACCAATTGTAATAATTAACAGAAGTCTTTATGTTGTCCATCCTATGACGGTGGACTTCAAGACAAATGTTGCTAATTTTGTTTAGCCATAATAACCTGGATTACGAACTTATGGCTCTGGAGCACGGATGGGAGTCTCGGTCGCCATTTTTAACCTACTCTGAGGGGACATTTACACTTGATTTTTGATAAAAAAACTAATAATTTCAGTGGTGGTATGGGTACAAACAGCACCACTGAACTATTTTTTTAGAGTTAAATTTGGTAATTTATCATTGGTTCAAGTTTTGAAATCAGTGTTTCTTCAATCACTTCCGTCCTACTTAAACACTACAGCTTTGTCTACAAGGGTCTATCCAGGGAGCGTAAGGGGGCCCATGGGCCTCTCCCTGGAAAAATTTCAATTTGGAATTTATTAAAACAATTATTCCCTGCGCGTTTCATTCCCACAAACTAGTTGTTGGCGCTTTTCTATTCTGAGCATGCTGCAGCGGTATATGTATCAAAATTTATTTTCTCACGTGTGATTATGTGTGTAATGACTGTATTCGTACGCTTAACACACTATATGTTTAAAGTATTTGTGTGCCCCGCACAAACAAAAATCATAGGTAAGCCCATGTTTGCCAAACTAAAAATTAACTGGTTATGTAGTGGTAGTTGTTAATTTTTAAGCGTCAGCCTAAATATTCTTAGATAGAAGGCGAACGTTAAGCCGCAGCGCTAGCCTAAAACTAAGTCTTCGGCCAAAACCTGACAAAAAACTAGTCTAAAGTTTAAGCTTAATCTATTGAGACTTTCCTTAAAACAGTGGACAGTTATATACTTTATAGCGAAACCATTGTTGTGTATTTATGATCGTTTAGTTTAAGTTTGACAATTTAGTCTGTTTATGAAAACCCGATAGTACAGGTTTTGTTTAGGTACACTAGAATCAACTTTGTTAAACTTTTCAATGGAAACAAAGGTTTCTGTATTGAAATTTACACCAAAAAATGTCTTCGTTTTGTTTATTTTTTCTGGAAAGCAAACAGCTGCTTAACTGGTTCAATGACTTAGTGGATAAAAGGTTTTAACAGCTTTAGTATAACCAAGAGTCGATAATGATTCTTTTTATAAGAGTGCGCAACTGGTTACTTTCTCTGTAGAAAAGAATGTACTCAACGCACGTTTCCAACCCACCTTTAACGAGTGGATCTAAATTTTGCGTCATCCATTTTATTGTGTGCCCCGCATGTGGAATTTGGCGCCGCCAATTTCGCACTTGAGTTTGGAAAAAGCCAACAAACGGTATATTGAGTTTCAAAAATGTTTCTATTTCCTTTATCCGTAGATTTTTGGTTTTCAAAAGGTAAATTGATGAGAGTATATTAAGTCAATTTCCTACTTGATAAAATAAAAAGTGTAGCAGTGAGAAATTGAAACAGTTTGTGAATTTAATTTCCCACTCGGTCAACGTTTTAATCATGTATAATAAAATTGAAGAGGTCAACAATTTTAAAGTTAAAGTTTAAGAGGTCAGCGTTTGAACACCGCCTACCAGAAAATTACGTATCGGAAAAGGATTTACTTAAGCAAGCTTAACCTTAATTAACAATAGTGCACAGCTTTAGCCTCAGCGTAAAAATAGGCCTATATATCGAAAACCTAAGCCATACACCCAAAGTCTAAGCCTTAGCAACGAAATAATCTGAAAAAGCGGCGCGAAAAGCGATCCGCTCCAGACCTGTACATCGAGTCATGAGTGAAAGTCCATGTTTCTGAACGCGTAAATCTTATTTTTTACTTTTTATCATTTGTTTTGGCAGAGCTGAGAGGTTGTTGGATAATTCATATCTTTTAGTATGAAACACGTAGCAGAAAACGTACCATAACATCGTTATTTATATTCCTAAGCCTAAGTCTGGACAAGCCTATAATATAGTCTAAGCCTTAAAGCCTAAGCCTAGTTGAATTCACTATTTGATTAAAAAACCAAGTGGAAAACTGAATTCAAATACTCGTATCCAATATCGTATACGATTTAACAACTGTTTCAATTTTCCTTTCGGTGACATTTTCTGTTTTAAATTTCGCGTTCGTAGCCTTTTTCCAAACTCGTCGTCAAATTCCACGTACGGGGCACACAATAAAATGGATGACGCATTTTCAGTGACTGAAATCCATATTTTGTTGTCTACACTAAAAAGCGGGTTTGCTTTTTATATTCTTATCAAAATTTAACTTGTGACAAATGTATAACCACCCCCCCTCCCAAAGTGAGTGGAGCGGTAGGACCAAAACGCAGCGAGTGCTGGTACATTTTGCATCACGCACAACCAAGCAAGTTGCACAATTTTTATGGTCATCCACTCTTGGTTTTGCTAAGAGCGGCTAATGTATGCTGGTTCATTTTCCTTGCATTTTAGGGTAAGGCCTATACTTAGGTTCTGGTTTAATTTCTTAGGTACAATTCTAGGCAAAAAACTTCACCTATAAGCGTTTTTTAAGCTTTATCCAAGCCTGAACCAAAGATTAAGCGTGTGTGCGGAAGGGCACAAGAGCCGAGTATGACACAGAGTGAAACATGTACAGAAAAGAATGTATCCAGCACGGGTTGCGTTTTTCCAACACTCTTTGAGGACGTGAAATCATGAAATTATAATCTTTACATGTGCTTAACTCATTGTCGGACTGTTTAAATTTTATATTTGAGCTGTGCTTCCAATCAACCTCGTGCAAATGAAGGGACACGAAAAAAACCCCAGCGTTCACTGGTGCATTTTATAATACGCGTATGTTAGAAAGTTTCATACACTCTTGTCAAAAAAGTCATTATCGACTCATGGCCGTACAAACCGTTGTTTCATGCTTGGCCACTAGCGGATCCAGAGGGGGGGTCGGGGGCAAATACCGCCCGCCGTCAGAAATTATTTCGAGATAAAATGGTAAGGTCCCTCTCTACCTTACAATATTCCCCCTCAGGGAATTTTTTGTTAAAAAATACAATTTTTTCACTCAGAGATTTTAGTTGTGATATCAGCCTCTGTGCTTGACTCAAAGGGCGATTTATATATGCATGGACGCTGGACACCCTTCGAATTTGTCGTCTTGAACTACCAAAATTCCCCAAGGTATTACACCAAGGCATAGGCTTAGATTCGTGGTTTATTCGGGACTTGTTTCATACATGAGACTTTTTATACTACTAACAGTACGTTCGCTGATGAAAACATCAGAATTTTGGTCCATGGAAAGATCAGGCAACGTTGTTCTGTTTGACTGCAGTAGAGTAAGCTTAAAGTTTAGACTTTTTTGCTTAGGCTTAGGCTTAGGTATAAGCTCATTCTTACGTTTAGGCTTGGGCTTAGGTTTAAGAATATGCATATACTATCGTTACTGCCTGTTCCATATATTGGTAAGAGTTTGTCTAAATATGAGATGCTTATATTACATATAAAGAGTGTATATATCAGTGGTAAGTAGCATAATTACGTTAACGCAGACATCATGGTGCACGATTATTCAATATTGTTTGGGTGCACCTGAGTTTCAGCTCTGAAATTAATAACAAAAACTAGAATTTGTGAAAATTAGTAATCATGTGATGAGCGTCTGTTGTTTTTTGTGCCCAAATATCCGGAAGTGAATGCCGGAAATTTACCGAGATATCCGGATGTATGTTTTTACGGATGCATATCCGCAAACATTTCACTTTGGAATATCTTTGTATCCGGTGCAAATATATTTTTGATAAATTTGGTTTACCTGCGATACATACATGGATCAATATTACTTTAAGGGGCGTAACAGTAGATTAAGCGTATTCCTAAGCCTAAGCCTAAGCGTTGCAAGAATGTGTTCCTAAGCCTAATCCTAAGCCTAAGCCTAAGCCTAAGCAAAAAATGCAATCTATAATTTAAACCTTATCTTTAATCGGCCCACCAGAAATCTGGACGCCCCTTAAAGTAAACATGGGCCCCTATATGCATAGCCATCACGAAGAAGGCAAACTGGTGGATTGCAGTTCACCAAATAATTGTCCAGTTCAGTTTTTTTGGTCCCATATCAAACGGAGTCGAACTAATCAAAATCAGTTTGCATTTCAGTAGTTGTTTGGGTTGCCGCCGAATGCAATTGGTGTATGAACGTCGTGGTTGCGAAAATGACAAAATTTTTTGTTTGAACCGCAAAAAGAGTTAATAGAACTGCCTCAAACATTTCTAACTTTTAAACGCGAGGGGAATTCCGGAGTGGTTGTTTTAATGTGGGGCAATACTTATAAACAACGAATGTTTGATTTGAATGAAGTTTATTTTGCCTAATATTAATAATATGTTAGCTTAAAATTAATTTTTTATGATTTGACCAATATGCTTATTACAAGCACGTTCTTGTGACGCTAAATTGTAAACATGTAATTGCTTTGGTTGTGTCCAAAGTTTCAATTATAGGCAAACAATAAATGTTGCAACTGCCGGAACTAACTTAGATAAAATCTATGCGAGCTGCAGTTGCAAAAACCTCTATTTGGCAGTTTGGCAAAGTTGAGTATTGAAGGGGTGTTGTATAGTATTAGCTGTTGAAAAATCGTCGCTTTAGAGGGTTGCGCTATACTTTTATGTGCCACGTGGTACCGCGCGTGCTCTCACGGAGCCGCGAAACGCCCGTTAACAGGGCATATGTGCGACTTTTTTACTCTGTTCAGCGTTGTCTTCAAGATAACCGAAATTACTAATTTGAACAGCACGGCAGAAACTAGTCAGTTAACACAAACTAACTAAAAGTTGCAAAAAAGTTATATATCGAAAATTTGTCTCGATTTTATAGCTATGAAGCCTTCGGCCAATGTTATTTTTAGGACCGTAACAGTAGATTAAGCGTATTCCTAGGCCTAACCCTAGGCGTAGGCACAAAGCAAAAAATGTAGTCTAGAATGTAAGTCTACTCTTTTACAGATCCACCACAAACCGGGACGGCCCTAAAAGTAACATGGGCCAAGCCTTCCATAAAATGGGTTTTAAATTAGTAACTACGATGTGCGACATTCGAAATAAATAGAATACGAGCATAGCTTTTTTGCAAAAAATTCTAGCGTATAATTATTTCATAAGATATTTTAAAACTATCTTATATATCTACGGTACATCAGAGGTGTAACCACCGGCCGAGAACAGTTCGGCCAATCCGGGCAGGCCAGACGCTACCAACCCGCGGTGGTCGAGCCAAGTTGGTTGGCGTATTTCAGTTACTGTTTCAGTTACAGCATTATTTTTTAGATTGTTTTTAGACGTTGTGATCTTTAACGAAACGTTATCAAAAGCGCATATGCGTCTTAAGCCAAAAACCACTATGACATCGACAAAAAATACCATGAAACATTACTGCAATAAACGTTATCTTGTAATAAATTTTATGAAAAACCCATTTCATGATAGTTGTCTTTTATTGCAGTACAGAAAAATTCTTGCATTCAAGAATATATTTGACTGCAGTACATGTTGCTTTTCAAGATTGCCGCTAACGAAAACAATATTCACCGCCCGAGGGCGGTAAAAAATAACAGTAAACCGTTGTCGCTTTTTAGCAATTGCAAGTTAAATGTCTGCAACTGCATTTTGGCAATATATTATTTACTAATGTTGCAAATATTGGTAATTTATCGTTTGTTCTACAATTGTGATAACTCGACGTTTTGAAAACGGGCGCATATTTGGTGAAAATAAAATATTCCCCTGAAATGCTGCCTTAACTTTGAAAAAAGCCACGGTTTAACATTTTTAGATTTAAAATTCAAAGCGCGTTTTCGCTCTGAAATCGCGTGCTTTAAAATCAATGACTTTGGTTCAAGGTTTTACCCAATCGAAATACAATCGCTGGTTATACGCTTCTGGCAAAGTTTTACAGATGAAAAAACATTGGAAAAGATGAAAAATGCACAATAACTGTTGGACCTACCGTGTTGAGTGTTGTTGTTTTTGTTATACCATATATATAATCAGTGGCGGATCCAGGATCTCAAAATGGGGGGGGGGGCAAAATTTCACAGGTAATAAACTTACTTTTGACCCATACACAAACCACGAACTATTGTCACAAAATTGCTATAGAATTTTTGTCGAGACGCTGTTTGGGGGGGGGCACGGCCGGGGTGGCCCCCCATGGATCCGCCATTGCATATAAATGTCAGAAACTTGTTTTATAAACAAAAAATGACAAATTTTTAACAGATTAATCTAAATCTGAATAAGCTGGGTCTTGTGTGCTTAATTCGGTCAAATTAATAACTAGACACAGTGGTGCCGTGCTTAGCGTCTTTGGTATCACCCCCCCAGGACGCGTCTGATACACAAGGGGCCTCTGACGAAATTTAAAAATTAATTTTTTTGAAAAAAGTTTACTACAGAAAAAAATTTGTTTCAGGCAGACAAGGGTATAGTGATCATCGAACACGGAACATATACCCGCCATTAAGCCAATACATTAAATTTTAAGCAAATTTTGCTGGGAACGCACATTTTTTGTATTGCCAAATAATTTTGAATTTGCGTAAAGTGGGTAACGAATATATGAAAATTTAAGCAATATTATTTGTGAATTAAATGCCTGCATTGAATTATTATTTGAAGTGGCGCAGCAGAGAGTTTCTACGACTACCGAGCGAAATGGTTTCTGCGCGAAGTTGGAGTTTTGAAAACTGAAAAATTTCATGATACATATTTTGTCGTTAATTTGAAAAAACACTTATACCAGTATTTTAATTCTTTTGCAAATCAGAGTTAAAAATCAATTCTACTGAAATTTTCGGTATCCCAGAATTGTCAAATATATATTATAATTTTTAATTATAGTATCACGAACTATTAGTTCTGACTAACACAACAACAACAACACACGCAACTCTTCGCCACAACACCAATGGTATAGAGTTAAATATTTAAAATTTTAACATTTCAAACTTTTTAAAATGTTACTATTAATTAATATGACTATAATTCAAAATCTAACTGTAATACCCAACTCACACGAGCTGTTTAATTCATCCATAGACTCGTTTTCAACTCTTGCGCACGCGTCGAATTCCTCTAACAACCTATCAACACTTCCCGCCGGTCCCACTCAACGTGTCTTGCTAATTTATTCCGTCATCGTTCCGATATTACTTGCGTTATGCACGCTCAGTGTACTCTGTAACGCTGCAATATTAACTGCAGTTGAATGTGTGCAAATTCGCGAAAAAACACCATTACTTATTTTTACGCTTAGCTTAACAGCCGCTGATTTGTGGGTCGCTTGTGTTATGGCGATTAGTTTTACCGTTAACAGTTATATGCCGAATGTGAAAGGTGTGAATTTGTGGAATTCAAACTGTATTATGTTAGCTTTTGAAGCGTTTCGTATGGGTGCAATGGTCACTTCAATGCTACATTTACTAGTGTTAGCAATAAATCACTATATTGGCATAACAAGACCGCTTCATTATAGTATAACGATGACGCGTTCAGTGACGCTGTGTTTAGTGCTGACGATGTGGTTTATACCGCCGTTGCTGATGCTGGTTTACTTTAGCGTCGTTCCTGATCAAGGATTTCAATCGACCCGATGTACAAAATTGAACTTTTTCTACTATCAAACGTTTCGGATTGGATTTTCAATGTTTTTGTTTGTTCCACTCGCCGCAATGATCGCTGTGTACATTCATATTTTTATTTTACTTCAACGAACTCGCAAGTCGCTTTGTTCTGAAATATCGCCGCGGTCTCGACAGCCGCCGCCGAAAACGAAAGCAATCATTACTACCCTGCTTGTAGTTGGAACGTTTGTTACCGGATGGATGCCTGCGATCGTGCGATTTATTTTAATTTGCAAAGATTGCGTCGTTCAAAATCCACGTAAAGAAACTCAACTTGCGTTCGGAATTGTGACCAATTTGTTGATTGTACTCAAATGTATGATCGATCCGATAATATACGCGGCTCGAGTGAAAGAGATTCAAAACGGACTGTGGGTCGTCTACAAGACAAGGCTCGGGTTCCGCCGGATTGCCGGTATGGACAGATCGTCAACGATGCGTGTGATGTACGGATATGCGTCGGGGTACGTTTGGACGAGGTCGTGTGGAAAAGGCTCTTGTATGCTTTCTGGATACATTTACGCTTGGGCTCAGGTTTCGGAACACGTTTACGCAAAACCTAGGTTTTTAGTAGCGTATTCCTAAACCTGAGTCTCAGCCTAAGCGTCAAATTTCCATGATCAATGGTTGGTTTTTGTCACTTACCAATGTAAGTGTTCGGCCCATGTAAAGATCAGGGGCGGGGCTGCAATAGAGTAAGGTTAAACTTTAGACTAATTTTTCCCTTCGACTTAAGATTACGCTCAGGTTTAGGTATAAGCTAATTCTTACGCTTAGACTTACGCTTACAAATATGCTTATACTACTGTCACGTCCCTGTCCTATACATTGGCCAAGTGTTCTCTGAGTTGATAATGTCTCAAATTTTTCTCGTTTTTGTTACCAAGTTAAAGTGCTCAGGCTTCGGTGTATGTTAGGCAAACCATTTTAGGTTTTTATTTCGGGATTGGCGACCACAATAACATAAAACAAACCGTTTGCTATCATACTAATTTCATCTACAAATCTGACTACGGGTCTTGTGAAGAATATATTCATCTGAAAAAATACATAAAAAAATAGCTGTTTTGGCCAATGTTACTTTTAGATCCGTAACAGTAGATTAAGCGTGCCCTAAGCCTAAGCGTCGCAAAAGTGTATTTCTGAGCCTAAAGCCAGCCTAAGCCCACGTCTAAGCAAAAAAATGTAGTCTAGAATGTAAGCCTACTCTTTTACCGACCCACCAGAAACTGGGACGACCCTAAAAGTAACATGAGCCGCTGTTTTGATAACATAAACCATTGTATCTTTGGTTTCTTGTTTTCAGGCGTTTTCTACGTGGCTCAGTATCATTCTACAAGTCAAGCAATTCAGTAATACAATACAGTACGTGGGATGGTAATGAACGGCAAACGATGTCCAGCACTGGGCTGAAACTGTATCGCTACAATCGAAGAGAAACATCGTAAGTATAGACGGAACATGGACCCAAAAGATCAGGGGCGACGGTCTTCTTACGCCTTGTCTTTTGCTTAACCCTTTCTCACATGAACATTTTCTATTTTCCCTGAGACCTACTTTTACGCTAGGATTCGAACTCCAGTGACTGGAGTGGGAAGCGTATACCATCACCACTTAGCTATAGGAGCTTGACGATGGAGCCCGAGAGGGCTCTCACGTCTTGTGGTGATTTAGTACTATGTATACGTGTTGCAATTGTTAAACACGGTGCGATATATATTATTTAACGTATATGCACTGCGCTGAGTTGCCTATAAGCAACTCAATGTGAGAAGGGCTTAAAAATATGCTTATACTACTGTTACGGCCCTGTTCTATAAATTGGATGGAAGAAATACTGAATTCTTAATGTTGTGAGTTATCATCCTTTATCATACAGTTTCTTCATAAACATAGAGAGCACAATATGCAACGAGACTAAAAATTTAATGAAGAGGCATGCAAACATTTTAGCTTTCCTAGGGGGAACCAAAACTTTTTTCGTTTCGGAGCGCCCCCTGTTCCGTTTCGACAATAGGTGCGAACAATGTGTTTAAAAAATTGAAATATACTTAAGCAAACTGAGTCATAACGAAACCAGGGTATGTACGTGCATTTTAGCTCTTGCATACTTTTCTCCAAATTTAATGGTAAGCCTTAGGCTTACGTCTACACTGTAAATTCCAGTGAGTTGATTTCAATTCAGGCTGAGTTGAATCACTCAGTCTGAGTTAGGACTATCAGAACTCATAATTCTGAGTTGATATAACTCATGCTGGTTTAATTAATCAACTTTCCCGGAGTCAAATCAACTCAGAGTGAGAATCAACTCAACTCAAAGTGTGTTAAAGTTTGCTGTTATTAACTCAGAAGTAACTAACTTTCCGTCTGAGTTGATTAAGTAACTCATTGGAATTTACAGTGCAGCTAGTTTCAGACAATAGCGTAATAATTAAAGGTTAGCCGTAGGCAGGCTTTTCTTAAGCCTAAGCCAAAGTGTAAGCTTATATGGCCGTGAAAATGGGTACTGACGTACATTTTTCTCCAAGAAATCTATATTTTGCAGTTTAACCCTCAATGGCCCGACAGTCTACATATGTAGACATAACCAGTTCGACAATTGATTGTTCGGCAGGTGCTATAGTTAAGAATCTATTGTTTAATTTCCATCGATAATTATTCTGTTATAGTAGTATAAAAAACTTATAGCATTGTGGGAACAAAAGTTTGTTGTACAGTGAGTCATATACCTATATAACCCGACTGTCTACATATGTAGACAGATGTTGATTTGATCATAGTTTGAGTTTTGACAAGAATTGGAACGTTTTGTTCTTACACACGGTTTTGTATGGTGAGGTAAAGTCAGGGAAATGTCAGGTTTGCATAAATTATCTTTGACTGAGGTCGTACGACGTGTATTAGAACCAAGTGATTCAGAGACAGAAGATGACAAACCGGACGACAATAGTTCAAATGACGACTCAGAATCAGTTGAGTTAGGTCAATGCAGTAGTGAAGAGGCTGCTATTTATGAGCAAGATAGTGATGGTGAATTACAAAAACAATCGGACGCATCTAGTAGTGAGTTGAGCGATATGGACGAGACTTCTAGTGGAAGTAATGTGTTTTTGTCAGCGACGGGTGTTGAGTGGCATTCTACAACACCGCCTGTCCGTGTGTTAGCTAGAAATATAATTCACTTTCGCGAAGGCACTGCAGTAAACCCTACAACAGAGTCACAAGCATTTTATCTTTGTATAAACGAGCCCATTTTACATACAATTCAGCGACTCACT
>JASANG010001892.1:0-49377 GCA_030248215.1 Enoplolaimus lenunculus
AACCTTTAGTTTCATTATACGTTTTTTTATTTAGCTTGAATATATCTCGTTAGCTTGTTGTTATAAAGGTACAAACATGTCATAGGATAATATCTTTTCTGGATAGATTGGGATGTTAAAAAGAATATTTGCGATTTTATCGCTTATTTAAGTAAGCGTTTACAGTTACATCGTCCACATTAAGCGTGTTTTTCAACTTATGTTCACGATAGTTTTGGAAATAATATGTGTCGCTGATATTTTGTTAAGTAGGTCGTTTGGAAACTTGTTGCTATTAACTAATTATTGGTATTATTCCAGGCAAGAATTTAACTTAAATGTGTTGAAAATTTTTTATTTTGTTTAGTGCTTTGTTCTTTTGTTCAGGATATTTATAGTTTGTATATTTTTAGATCGTCGACCGCTTTGCCCCTAGTCCAGTTCGATGGTGTGATATCGTGAAATATCTATTCCGAAATGAAAGAATTAATGCGTGTAGCTCACTTTAGTATGTTTATATCTTGTTTTTTGTTGAATATTGTTATAATATTATGTTTACAAGTTTCATTGTTTATTTGTTTTTTGCGAAAAATGGCGGTGTCGAGATTACAAGAATAATGTATACAGCTCTGGTTGGTAGATTCATTTTTTCACAAATCTGAGCTCAGCTTAAATCTAAATCTGTTCTGTTATGCAATTCTGTTGCGCGGGTCGTTGTAAATGTTTCTTTATGTATTTGTTATTCGTGGTATGCTAGGTTTTAGTTGAATTTAACAGTGTTGTAGATTCCGTGAATACTGTTAATGAAAACAATCATATGATAGTTGACATCAGTAGTAAGAATCAAATTTTGATGTTTTGGTACCCTAAAAATGGTTCTTATCTTTTGACTTGTTGAGTTTAGAAGCGTTTACCATCACGTGGTGGCTAAACGTAGCTCGACCACGAGAATAAGCAATATCGCTTGTAAGAAACGTACTGTGCATTATATTGCGGATTCAGTGTTTGTAGAGTGTATCGCGCAACTACGGTACTGCTTGCGCGCAGTGGTTGAACGTCTTGGCCCATGTAGTGATCAGGAGCGGAACACTTGTGGTACTGCAATAGATGAAGTTTAGGCTTTAGTCCGTCGAAATATATTAAAAACAAAATATCACTGTTACGCCCTGTTCTATACATTGGCCAATGCTTTGAAAACATCACAATCGTTTAGTTGCATTTGCTCAAATTAAAATGTTTTTAATATTTAAATTTGAGTTGTTTTCAGTTTGAATTTAATACCTGTGTAAATAAAGTTGTTTGTTCTGTTATGGTGAGCTGTACTGTAGCGATCCGAATAAGAGGGTGTGGACTAATACCGAATAAAGTCTCTAAACCCTAATTAGAGTTCATAAATGCCCATTATCCCTAATTGTAGGGCATAACTGACTCCAGGACCGAATAATTTGACTTCGAAACTGTAAAGTGTACTTAAATTTCGAAGGTGCATTCCTAAGTATAACCTTGTATTATCGTTCAAGCTATTGACACAAGACAAATAAACGTTTAATTCAACGGATAGTTATAATACCAAGTACATAATAGTGGTTTCTGTGAACGAGTTCTTTTCACTTCAACGTTTATAACGCAGTCGACATCGGAACATTTGATTCCTATACTTGAAATGCAGAGGCTTCGCAGTGATAAAATCCCACACTGTAATCCCTATAGTGAGCATCAGAACTGTTTTGTGCCATGCCTAATTCGCCTTGAAAAGTTCTCATTGACGCATTCAAGTCTAAGGAGTCAACGGTCTAACTCGACATCTTTATCAATCACCGAAACCAGATAATATGTAAATACTTTCATTGAGTTGAATGGACAATGGCTACATACGTATCCGAATCCAGTTGTAACGCCGAGAAGTATTTGAACATACTGAGCACTGGAGTAAACTCGGATTTGTGACCGGATGGAAAGAGTCAAACACAGGATGGTGGCTCAGATGTGTCATTCGAGGGTGTCATGCGTGTTTAGATAATTTTATGTCGACTGGAAACTTACAGTTTGCTGATGTTTGGATTTAAACTCGCGGAAAAAATTGCGATATTTCGTTATGTAAAACAAAGTGAGATACAGGTATTGAGGTTCTGGTTCAATTGAAGTAAATGTTTTTGTTCATTTTTTAATGTTTATTTTTGAAAATCCAATATATATTTTTACATTTTTTGGTTGATGTTTGCAAAATCTATCATTTGTTTACATAATTTATTTATTTTTTACCAGTTTGTCTTTTGTTTTTTCAGTAAACATTTGTATTTTACACGACGGACTTTAAATGTTTTACAACCTGTACAGTGAAAACCGGCTAAAGTTGATCTTTTACGTTTTTAACAGGGACGAGTGTTAGATGACCGTATCTAGTCTTTGCCCTCAATTTGGCCCGTAGCAGAAGCAAGCGGGGTGAGGGCAGCACTCAAAAAATGGTGAGTCAAATTGACTATCTCCGAAATATGCCGTTCGGGACTACACAAAATGAGGCCAAATTCGACTCCGCCAGAGTCAAATGTAATTAACTGAGTCGCACGGTTCACTCTGGCGGAGTCGAGTTTGACTCAGTTTGTGTAGTCTTGAAAAGCCTATTTCGGAGAGAGTCAATTCACCATTTTTTGTAGTGAAGGATCTCAGCCATCCCTGGACAAATTTTGGGTCCCTCTAGAAAATTTTCAACGTTGCTTGTTTAAGTCATTCAAACCGCTTATGCACCCTCTGAAAATTTTTAGCCCCTAGCAAGGTGACCTGGCTACAGCGCCTGCCTTCCTTGTTAAATTTTTTTCAGTATTTAAAATAACAGTAGCTTTGCTATCATATAAACTACGCTGTAAATTACAATAAGTTGATTAATCAATTCAGCTATAGCGAGTTGGTTACTTCTGTATCCATAGTAAACATTAACTCAATCTGAGTTGAGTTGATTCTCACTCGGAGTTGAGTTGACTTTGGGTGAGTAGGTTAATTAACTCAGAATGAATTGAATCGACTTAAAATTATGAGTTTTGATACTCTAACTCAGACCGAGTGATTTCAACTCATTCTGAGTTAAGATCAACTCACTGAAATTTACAGTATACTGCTACTACTATCACTGAACCAGCGTTTTATTTTTGAATATTTCAAGTAAAAAATCAACTTTCGATCAAACATTACAGAACCGGGACCGCAGGCTTTGGCCTTTTTTCAAAATTATTTAAAACCGAAGTAAAAACGCACCACCTCATTCTGTATACATCGACGCCGTTCTTTTAGCAAACCCGGCCCGTAGCCAATTGGGAGGGGTCAATTAATGTGATATATGAGTCGAAACGTTTCAGGAGAAAAACATAATTTTTCTGCATGTGTTGAACTCCAGGACTACTCTCTCGATAGGTACTCAGTGACCATGTATAGAAGGGGCCGGATGTTTTGCGGGGTGTATAGAGTTAGTTTAAGTTTTGTAATTTTTTGTGGTTAGGCTTTAGGTTATAAATAGGTTCATCGTTAGTGTGTATTTAGTGTTTGTTTTTTTTGGGGTTGGTGTTGTCTTTTTGGTTTTTGTTTCGGTTTTTAGTGGTTGCATAGTCCAATTGGGCTTTTGTTCCATATTCAAGTAATTTTTTTGTATTTATTTTTCAAAATTTCTCAATGAAATTATGAAATTTTATAGTGAAGCAATATAATTAAGAGCAGATATTCTGAAAAACCCAAACAACTATGAAAAATACACAAAAACTACGAAAAAAAGCGTTAGAATTAATTTCGTTTGAAATTTTAATTCTTTTTCTGTGATGACTAAAAATGGACCAAGACTGAGACTTTTCTTGAACGCAAAAATTGTAAGGTAGGGATCTTACCATTTTATCACAAAACAATTGACGCCAGTCCCCAGCCACCCTCTGGATCCGCTAGTGACTTAGCTGCGTGTTTATGAGAAATAAAGAAAAAGTTAAGTTTAATGAATATTTGAAAGCTTCGCAGAAAGCAACAAAATCGCATTTCGAATATTGAACTGTAATCAATTTAGTTTCAAACAACGGCCCATGTAAAGATCATGGGCGGAACGTTTTTCGGTGGGTTTAGAAAAGAGTAAGCTTAAGCTTTAGACTATTTTTTTTCGCTTGACTCAGGCTTAGGCTATGGTTTAGGCTTAGGAATACGCTTATAACAGTTGTTCCGTCTCTGGTCTTTACATTGGCCGAAACAACCGACAGCCAATGCGCCTACGAATGACTTTAAAAATTATTTAAAAATATACCATAACTCGTACAGTTTGACTTCACCATTTGTAAAATTACCGTAGAGATCAATCTGGATTGGAATTTTTGCCGAAGTATACTATTTTTCTACGATCAGTCCTGTTTCCTTATGTAAACTTTCAAAATTTCAAATATACCTACACTGTAAATTTCAGTGAGTTGATTTTAACTCAGAATAAGTTGAATCACTCAGTCGTAGTTAGGACCATCCGAACTCAGCATTTTGAGTTGATTCAGTTCATTCTGAGTTAATCAATCAACTCACCCAGAGTCAACTCAACACAGAGTGAGAATCAACTCAATTTGGAGCGAATGAATGTTTACTGATACGAATTCAAAAATAACTAAACGCGCCAGCTGAATTGATTGATCAACTCATTTAAATTTACAGTGTATTCACATCGAAACATTATAAGCTCATCTTAAAGCAGCAAGAATTGTTCTGTATATTTTTAAAAAAAAGTTAAAATCCGAGTGATACAACAATTATTAATGTTTACTGCAATCAAATTGCACGCCGACAAACATAACTCGTTGCAGTTGTGCAATTTCTGTTGCAATTATAAATCTATAAAACAATGCTGTGGTTGTATAAACTGAATAATTTCAAGACAGACCATAAACGTCGGCCCCCAGCTCTAAGACAGAACTCTGCGATTTGCTATTTGCAGACTGTGCGATCTAAGATTGTATAAGTAACTAAAAATAGATTGCAATTCTGCTCTCTGCCAGGGGGAGTATACACGTGTACACTGTAAATTTCAGTAAAATTGATTTAAATTCAGAATGAGTTGAATCCACTCAGAAGCCTGAGCTCTGAATTAGGTCTTTCAGAACTTAGAATTCTGAATTAATTGAACTCATTCTGAGTTAATTAATCATCAACTCACCTGGAATTATATCAGCTCAGAGTGAGTTAATATTTACTGTTATTAAAACTTAGAAACATCCCGAAATAGCTAATTCTGTCTCTTAGTTGATTTAATCAACTCATTGGAATTTACAGTGTAAGATATAGACGATATATTCCACCGGCATTTTTAGAAGGATTATAGGAGCAGGCACGTTTGCATGCTGTGAACTAAACCAATCAGGGGATGTTGACTTTTCTTCGCACGCCAAACTCGCTGGCAAAAACTGGTTAGGTTTCCCGCATCGAAATGAGGGCCTGGTTGCTATTAGCGGAGAAACTTTAGCTTTAAGATGCAACCTTGGCAAAAGAGGCCAATGTTACTTTAAGGGACGTAACAGTAGATTAAGCGTATTCCTAAGCCTAAGCGTTGTAAAAGCGTATTACTAAGCCTAAGCCTAAGCAAAAAATGAATCTACAATCTAAACCTACTCTATTACAGAGCTACCAGAAACCTGGATGCCCCTTAAAGTAACATACGTCGCAAAAGATATTGCTTGTATATATAATTAAGTTTAATAATTAAATTAAAAACATAAAATAAAATCAAAAGCGGGACGTTGACAAAGTAAAGAAATACGCGGACGCTTAATATAACCCACATTGGCATTTTGACAGCTGACGTGGCCCTTGTATAGAACAGGGCCGGAACAGTAGTATAAACATATTCCTAAGCCTAAGCGTAACGATGAACCTATTTCTATAAGCCTAAAGCCTAAGCCTAAGCAAAAAAGTTAGTCAAAAGCTTAAACTAACTCTATTACAGCCCCGCAGGAAAACGATCCGGCCCCGTTCTATACATGGGTCACTGAGTACCTATCGAGAGAGTACTCCTGGAGTTCAACACATGCAGAAAAATTATGTTTTTCTCCTGGAAACGTTTCGGACTCATATATCACATTAATTGACCCCTCCCAATTGGCTACGGGCCGGGTTTGCTAAAAGAACGGCGTCGATGTATACAGAATGAGGTGGTGCGTTTTTACTGTCGGTTTTAAATAATTTTGAAAAAAGGCCAAAGCCTGCGGCTCCCGGTTCTGTAATGTTTGATCGAAAGTTGATTTTTTACTTGAAATATTCAAAAATAAAACGCTGGTTCAGTGATAGTAGTAGCAGTATACTGTAAATTTCAGTGAGTTGATCTTAACTCAGAATGAGTTGAAATCACTCGGTCTGAGTTAGGAGTATCAAAACTCATAATTTTAAGTCGATTCAATTCATTCTGAGTTAATTAACCTACTCACCCAAAGTCAACTCAACTCCGAGTGAGAATCAACTCAACTCAGATTGAGTTAATGTTTACTATGGATACAGAAGTAACCAACTCGCTATAGCTGAATTGATTAATCAACTTATTGTAATTTACAGCGTAGTTTATATGATAGCAAAGCTACTGTTATTTTAAATACTGCAAAAAAATTTAACAAGGAAGGCAGGCGCTGTAGCCAGGTCACCTTGCTAGGGGGGCTAAAAATTTTCAGAGGGTGCATTGAAGCGGTTTGAATGACTTAATACAAGCGACGTTGAAAATTTTCTAGAGGGACCCAAAATTTGTCCAGGGATGGCTGAGCATCCTTCACTACAAAAAATGGTGAATTGACTCTCTCCGAAATAGGCTTTTCAAGACTACACAAACTGAGTCAAACTCGACTCCGCCAGAGTGAAACGTGCGACTCAGTGAATTAAATTTGACTCTGGCGGAGTCGAATTTTGACTCAGTTTGTGTAGTCCCGAACGGCATATTTCGGAGATAGTCAATTTGACTCACCATTTTTTGCAGTGCTGCCCTCACCCCCGCTTGCTTCTGCTACGGGCCCAAATTGAGGGCAAAGACTAGATACGGTCATCTAACACTCGTCCCTGTTAAAAACGTAAAAGATCAACTTTAGCCGGTTTTCACTGTACAGGTTGTAAAACATTTAAAGTCCGTCGTGTAAAATACAAATGTTTACTGAAAAAACAAAAGACAAACTGGTAAAAAATAAATAAATTATGTAAACAAATGATAGATTTTGCAAACATCAACCAAAAAATGTAAAAATATATATTGGATTTTCAAAAATAAACATTAAAAAATGAACAAAAACATTTACTTCAATTGAACCAGAACCTCAATACCTGTATCTCACTTTGTTTTACATAACGAAATATCGCAATTTTTTCCGCGAGTTTAAATCCAAACATCAGCAAACTGTAAGTTTCCAGTCGACATAAAATTATCTAAACACGCATGACACCCTCGAATGACACATCTGAGCCACCATCCTGTGTTTGACTCTTTCCATCCGGTCACAAATCCGAGTTTACTCCAGTGCTCAGTATGTTCAAATACTTCTCGGCGTTACAACTGGATTCGGATACGTATGTAGCCATTGTCCATTCAACTCAATGAAAGTATTTACATATTATCTGGTTTCGGTGATTGATAAAGATGTCGAGTTAGACCGTTGACTCCTTAGACTTGAATGCGTCAATGAGAACTTTTCAAGGCGAATTAGGCATGGCACAAAACAGTTCTGATGCTCACTATAGGGATTACAGTGTGGGATTTTATCACTGCGAAGCCTCTGCATTTCAAGTATAGGAATCAAATGTTCCGATGTCGACTGCGTTATAAACGTTGAAGTGAAAAGAACTCGTTCACAGAAACCACTATTATGTACTTGGTATTATAACTATCCGTTGAATTAAACGTTTATTTGTCTTGTGTCAATAGCTTGAACGATAATACAAGGTTATACTTAGGAATGCACCTTCGAAATTTAAGTACACTTTACAGTTTCGAAGTCAAATTATTCGGTCCTGGAGTCAGTTATGCCCTACAATTAGGGATAATGGGCATTTATGAACTCTAATTAGGGTTTAGAGACTTTATTCGGTATTAGTCCACACCCTCTTATTCGGATCGCTACAGTACAGCTCACCATAACAGAACAAACAACTTTATTTACACAGGTATTAAATTCAAACTGAAAACAACTCAAATTTAAATATTAAAAACATTTTAATTTGAGCAAATGCAACTAAACGATTGTGATGTTTTCAAAGCATTGGCCAATGTATAGAACAGGGCGTAACAGTGATATTTTGTTTTTAATATATTTCGACGGACTAAAGCCTAAACTTCATCTATTGCAGTACCACAAGTGTTCCGCTCCTGATCACTACATGGGCCAAGACGTTCAACCACTGCGCGCAAGCAGTACCGTAGTTGCGCGATACACTCTACAAACACTGAATCCGCAATATAATGCACAGTACGTTTCTTACAAGCGATATTGCTTATTCTCGTGGTCGAGCTACGTTTAGCCACCACGTGATGGTAAACGCTTCTAAACTCAACAAGTCAAAAGATAAGAACCATTTTAGGGTACCAAAACATCAAAATTTGATTCTTACTACTGATGTCAACTATCATATGATTGTTTTCATTAACAGTATTCACGGAATCTACAACACTGTTAAATTCAACTAAAACCTAGCATACCACGAATAACAAATACATAAAGAAACATTTACAACGACCCGCGCAACAGAATTGCATAACAGAACAGATTTAGATTTAAGCTGAGCTCAGATTTGTGAAAAAATGAATCTACCAACCAGAGCTGTATACATTATTCTTGTAATCTCGACACCGCCATTTTTCGCAAAAAACAAATAAACAATGAAACTTGTAAACATAATATTATAACAATATTCAACAAAAAACAAGATATAAACATACTAAAGTGAGCTACACGCATTAATTCTTTCATTCGGAATAGATATTTCACGATATCACACCATCGAACTGGACTCAGGGGCAAAGCGGTCGACGATCTAAAAATATACAAACTATAAATATCCTGAACAAAAGAACAAAGCACTAAACAAAATAAAAAATTTTCAACACATTTAAGTTAAATTCTTGCCTGGAATAATACCAATAATTAGTTAATAGCAACAAGTTTCCAAACGACCTACTTAACAAAATATCAGCGACACATATTATTTCCAAAACTATCGTGAACATAAGTTGAAAAACACGCTTAATGTGGACGATGTAACTGTAAACGCTTACTTAAATAAGCGATAAAATCGCAAATATTCTTTTTAACATCCCAATCTATCCAGAAAAGATATTATCCTATGACATGTTTGTACCTTTATAACAACAAGCTAACGAGATATATTCAAGCTAAATCGAGACATAATGAAACTGACACGTGGAAGATTATGCGAGTGAACGAGTCAAGAATAATCGCTAGCTGAACACTGAGAAAGAGCCCATCCAGTTTTGATTTTGATCTGGGGGCGCAGATGCGTTGCCATTTTGAGACTCGGTCATTAGCAAAGGGTCAGGCCCTGCGATATAATCGGCGGCCTAAAATAATCCCAAAAAATAGGGCACCACGCATCCAATACTGAATTTAGAGATAAAAATTTATTTCATGGTTTTTCTTTTTGAATTTGAATATTAATATGACAAGGTGGTCTTATCGAACTTTTTGGTTGTGTGTGTTTATGCGTTTATAAAACTTGCAAACTTGGGGCACTCGAGTTTAAACCTAAACATATCTCGTCAGCCAACAAAATTGGCCACTAAGCAGACGCATTTCCACATGCGTTATAATCCAATCGCTAAAAAGATATTCCCTGCTACTTTTTGCACAACATATAATCCTACGACACTCGCACTTCAAAACTAGAGAAAACCTTGATTCATGGCAAGGATTTATGCACTTTCTTCTTCACTGCTTAAACCACCAACGTACTTGTCTCACAACAGGCAGCATGAGAAATGATCCCAGAATGGGTATCCTTCTGAGAAAATTTACTGCTACAGGCAGAAATCCACTGAAAACATCAACATCAATTACGACACGTAACATCAGAAACTGTTCGTCATAAATATTAAAGCTATAATATCCAAGTCAAAAGTCAAGACGACCTCGAAAATGTGAGGCAGCGATTGAATATTGGCATGCGAGAACATAATAAAGGTAGATTGTCCATTCCGGCAAATAAGGGTGAACAGCATGATCAAAACTTGATAAATTGGGCATTCTTGATGAATACGCCATATCGTTATAGTTTTATTTGTTGAAAACAGCTTATACTTTTGAACACAAACTTACATTACAAGCTGTTAAAAACAGAAGCAATCTAATATTCAAGTCTTACACACAAAAACATGCCTGTATCCTACAAGTTCAGTTTGATATACTTAAAAATCAATACCACAAATAAAAATAGGCTCTTGAAGTGAAATGCTTACCCGAATAATAGCACAAAACCATACGATTCAATAGCCATTCCAACCATTGGCCAACCAACAAGTACAACAAATATTCCGCCAAAGAATAATACAGTTCCTTTCAGTTTGTGTGTTTGAAAAAAGAATCGCAACGTTCTTTCCATACCAATCACAAGCATAAGGCCGCCGAGAAACAAAATCTGCAACGGCAATTTCTTGACAAGACTTACGCTATATCACAAAAAACAGCAAAATTAAATTCAAAATTATTCAGGTACAATCATGTAACAATTTCGAGAACGAATTCGTGCAAAACACGTAATATAAACTTTCAATCAGTGTTAAGGTATTACAAAACATACGTCGTATAATTAATTTCATTGCCGCAGAAATAAAAATGGCAAGAAAATACGGTATAGGCCTGAAGAACATACATTTCCAATGGCCAGTAAACCTTTATCGAAAAACAAAATGATACCAAGAAACACAAACGACACCCCAAATCCCGTAAGACCGACACCGATTTCTGAAAATATACATAGCGATAACATGATTATATATACAAAAAATAAAGACAATATTTAGACTTGTGTACATCAATTTTTTAAACTAAAACAAAAATTCAACTGAAATAGGTGCAAAATGTTCGTGAAAATAAGGGCATAAGCATACAGATTAGAACAGGACTACAGCTTTGCAAAACGAATCACAACAGATAGACTACGTACGTTTGGTTTCAAACGATTATTTTAAATATAAAGTAACACTGTTTTCCGAAATCGTATACATATCAACTTACTTTGCAAGTCAGTTACTTCCATCATTTTGAGTCCCGTTTATTTCAAAATTGAGATATAACGACGTTCTTCGCAGCAGTGTATATACAACTCAAATGATATAAACTGTCCACGTTACATAGTTAAACTATTTGATAAGACAGCAGATGACATACATTATCTACAGTCTTGACAATATTTCATTGAATACTTTCCCGAGAAAGCTTCTATAAACAACAGTGGTCCGTTTTTAGTTCTGAGTTCTTGCAACAGAAAATGAGCGGCGTTCTTACGAGGTTTCGCCCACATGACTTATGGCCGACCGATACTTAATCCAGCGCGCCACCATTGAGCCACGCCGGATCAAAGGGTGGATGTGCGTCTGTCCGTCCAAAAAGAATTTCGAGAACCGCTCAACCGATTTTGATAAACTTTTTTGTTTGAAAGCTTGTCATCCTGGGGTGTTAACCTCGCATTGGAGTTATATAATTTTAAGTCGTTTATTAGCTACAGAATAATTTGCAGAATTGGTTAAGCCTAAATTGGGACTTTTTAGATATTTCACTAATTATTAGGGTTACAAGCAATGAGCTTTCAGTGCTAAAGAGTTTTTCAGCGCGAGCAATCTGAATAAATTGTCTACAAATCTTCAAAACCGGTAACTGAATAGCGAACAGTTAGCTAATAGCTAATTTGCATATTAGCATAATTGATAAGCCTAAATACGGACTTTTTGCAATATTTCACTAATTATAATATTTTAGAGATGTTTGGGTGCGAGGAATCTGAATAAATTAATACAAACCTTCAAAACCGATAAAATAGTTAGCTAACAACTAATTTGCATACTATAATAATTTTTTAAGTGTGTTAGAGCTTCCCTCAATACATGTAGTCCAACAACGACTGGTAAGAACCTTAACATTGCACTCATTTACTTGATTCTTTCATCTTTTACTGCTGCTGCATATGAAGGCACAACATATGCATCATTGTTTTAACCGATGTGCAACATCAGCATGAGGTTTATTTTAGCTCTATGCATCCGCACATCACACTGCCGACTTCAACGTTTTCGAATAGTAACTAAAAATAGTCGAAGCGCGACTTTCAGCTCTCGAACTGCGATCTTGCTCTCGAACTGCGATCTTCAAACGAACACTCTACTATTGCGTCAGACAGCAGGCCTGTCAAATAGTGTATTGTCAACTTTTGTATTGTTCAGACGTATACTGTCGACGAGTATACAAACCAGCGCACACCTTTGCAGTGCATTGCACTTAAATATGATATGCGGATGCATAGGTAGATACAAAGCAAACCTCATGCTGATGCTATGTTTCAACAGTAAAAATATGGAAAAACAAAGATGCATGTGTATAACGTTGAGGTTCTTATAACGCATAAAAGCAGAGAAATTAAGCAGATGGGCGTGAGGCGGCTTGGCTCAGTCGTAGCGCGCTGGACTAAGAATCTGTCGGTTATGGATCATGGAAACGAAACCTCCTAAAAAGCCGCTCATTTTCAGCTGCAAGAACTGTGAACTCAAAACCGTCGTACCCTAGCTTACCCAACTTATGACACGGTGACCACACAGGGGGCGCAATGAAAACTGCCGTTGTAGAACAAAAATACCGAGTTTGGCGGTCACGACAACCCTTCGACAAAAACCGGGGGATGTGAAATTTGGATGCATGGAGGTAAAAAAAGACCTTGCGCTGATGTTGCACACCGGTTAAAATACTGATGCATATGTAGTGCCTTCATACGCATCAGCAGTAAAACATGGAAGAATTAAGATGCATGTGTATAATGTTGAGATTCTTATAAGGCATAAAAACAGAAAAACTAAGCAGGTGATTGTAAGCAGCGTGGCACAATGGTAACGCATTGGACTGCGAATATGTCGGCTATGCGTCATAGGATCAAAACCTCGTCAGAACGCCGCTCTTTTCAGCTGCAAGAAGTCAAAATAAAAACGCACGGTAGCTTATCCAACTTATGACAATACACACATAGAAGCATACATTTATACAAGCAATACTAGATAACAGTCAGTAAACACAACGCATATTGAATGCAAAACAAATACTTTCGGATTAGTGACATATAAATGGATCACTTTTCATTCGACGAAAAAACGTACCCACACATCGTTATGTGTCACCTAGCTAAGTAGTTTCCTATCTTATCAATATACAGCAAGTGAACGAGATTTTCTGGAAATGTTTCATAGAATGCTAAACTGAAACTCATCAGCTGTTTTATCTACTAAAATACTGGCTGACCTTACAAATGCATTTAATATAAGTTATTAACTAAACGCAGTGTAAAAAATTGACATTAAACCGCTGTCTACTGCCTGGCAAACTGACAATAATACTGCTTTGTTTTGCAAACTCTAAAATACTCGTTTAGTACCACTGCCACATTTCTACAGTTAATACTGTACAAATGTTGTTGTTGGATGCTGCTCCAGCTTTTTTCTGCTTTACTTAATTAGATTGCATTTATTGGAGGAAGGTTCTGTTCTTTTGTAAATGAGTTTATTGCGATTATTTCTGGTTGTTTTATATAAAACATAAAGACTTTCCAAAAGACACATACAGCCTTTCTTTGCTGGCAGCCATCAAAAACGAATAAAACTTATAGGTAGTTTTCCGCATGTATATGTTTAAGTGAGAACAAGAAGCAGGTTGCATAGGTGATACCTCAACAATTTCATTAAAAAATCATTTAATATTTCTAAATGTCTCATGCACGCGGAAATAACATGGCCCTTGTTGATTCACTGCCAGTAGTGCGCTCGCCGTAAAACCAGAAATATAATAGATAAAAAAATTGCAGGTACTCTCTATTGACAGTTTTCAGTCAACCGGCACTAATTGACTGTGAGGTTTGATCTAGGTTAACCCGTTAATATTGCTTCTGTTCTGTAATTTGTGTCTGAACAATGATCGGAATTTTTAGCTATCACTGGTTTCCAATATGGCAACAGACAGTGCGTCGCAATCTTGACATAAACCAAGTTTGTGTGTGTATCATAAAATTAGTGTTGAATATAAGACGATTTCTTGAAAAAAAATATTTATGTCTGATTGGCAACACATGTAAGTTTTAACCATTTCAGACACAAAGCCGTCCCACAGAAAAACGTTCCGCCCCTGACCTTTGCATGGGCCGAAATTTGTTAAATGTTTCCTTTTGAGAAATTAGAAAATCGACGCGCAATAAAATCCCCACAAAGATGTGAACTAAAACAGAGTCACCGCCCGAGGGCATTGGCGATAAAAGAAAGTTCTTTACTTCTAGTTGCAAGACGATTTTTACCGTACAGTGCAGGATTAGAACATATATTGCTCTGCAAAAAATGGTGAGTCAAATTAATTCTCTCCAAAATAGGCTCTACGAAAGTACACGACCAGAGTCAAGTTCGACACCGTCAGACTCAAATTAGACTCACTGAGTCGCATGTTTAACTCTGGCTGAGTCGAATTTAACTCAGTTTGTGTAGTCCCGTACACATAAAATAAATTGTCTTGAAATTTCAAGTCCTTTCAAGAAATAGTTGCCTTATATTCAAGAATTTATTTTCTGATTTTTATGTATGTGAAAAAATTGCTTCGTTTACATTGTTCAGACAAATCTTGTTTCTAAGACGTATATATGTCTTAAAAACAAAACAAGTTTTTTATTTTAGACATATATGTCTTATATTTAAGACATACTTGTCTTGTATTTAAAAATTTTTTGTCTTAATCGTTTATGCAACACCTTCTTAAGTTCAAGACATTTAAGTGTTAAAAATTTCAGACACACGATTTCTGAAAATCTTTGAAAACTAATACTTACCTTGCATTCAAGAAATATATGTCTGGAGTCTAGGTTAAGACATAGATGACTTGAATTTAAGAAAATATTTCATTAATATAAGATAATGTTTTTTGTGTGTAGAACCTATTGCGGAGAGAGTCAATTTGACTCAACGTTTCTTGCAATGTAGTGGAGAAAGTTCCATGGAGAAAAATGAAACAAGTTACTTTTAAGGTTGCGTTATACTTTTCTGTGCCGGACACCCGTCTCGCGCCACTGCGCGTAGGTGGAAAAATTTATTTGGTGTAATTTTTAATAAAAACTTTTCCGGTACCGCGCGTTAGCGGCATTCGACGGTGCACGGCGACTATTAAACAAACATTAAAGCAGCGTCCGCTTACAAATTTTTAGATGCAAAAATTCGATTTTTGGTTGTGTGAAAATTTTAGGCTGAATGGCGACCCAAATTTAATTTCATATTTTCAAATATTAATTTGAAACTCAAAGGAAAACTATACAAATTCATGCATATTTCATACGAGTTATATTCTTTGCCACGTATTGATTAATGAAACGCATACGAGTAGTACTTCCGGCATGAGAGTGCCTTTTTGACCCATGTAAAAATAAGGGACGCAACGTTGTTCTGTGGGACTGCAATAGAGTAAGCTTAAGCTTTAGACTAATTTTTTTGCTTGGTTTAAGCCTAACCTTAGGAATATGCTCATTCTTACGCTTAATCTTACTTATTTTTAGGCTTAGGCTGAAAAATATGCTTATAATACTGTTCCGCCCCTGGTTTTTACAACGGTCCTTTTTCATGTTTTCAAACATGAACTTTAAGTAGATTTTAAGCTGAAGCTTAAAACTTTGAAGAGTCCAATCTGTTGTATATAAAAACATATGGATCTGAAATATTTTTAAAATAAACACAATGGACTGTTTGGCTATGATCCGAATAGCGTTTTAAAATATTTAGAAGGAGGCATAACTCGTTTCGCTTATGTATAGAACAGGGCCAGAACAGTAGTATAAGCATATTCCTAAGCTTAAGCCGAAGTTTTAGCCTAAGCCTAAGCAAAAATTAGCCTAAATCTGAAACTGACTCTATTATAGCCCGTTCCGAAAACGATCCGGCCCTGTTCTATACACGGCTACTCTTTTCAAGTATACTGTACACCTCCGACATGGTTTACCAAATTTTGGCCCATGCAAAGATCAGGAACGGAACATTTTTCACGTTGACTGCAATAGAGTATAGAGCTACAGAAAAAATTTTGATATCGGCTTAGCCTTTAGGTAAAGGTCATTGTTACGTTTAGGCTTAGGCTTAGGAATATGCTTACAAGTGTACCGGCGCCTACGTTGGCCCAGATTTATTGCATCAACTATAGACTCAGGTTTAGGTTTCGATAAAAGCTTAAGCATGTGAAGGCAAACTGTATATACAACAGCTGTAAAAATTATTAAATAAAAGGTTATACGCTTTCAAGGACCTTTTTGACAGTTTTATACGTACCTAAAAATGTCGACCGCTTAGTGTAGATATAGTTTATTTTGTTAAAACCGCCAAATGACATCAATCTACTTCTGCTTTTAAGTTTTAACCATAAATACCGTTTACTCGCAGTCAGAATAGAGAGAGAGTCTTCAAAGAAACCGAGTTCGACTTAATGACTTTTCACAAAATCCGTTGATCTTTCGTATACTTGACAAGAAGATGAGTATTCGGCCGCCGGATAAAAACCGAGAGCAAAATAGATCGAGTTGTTGTTTTTTCTGAAGACGTTTTCCGGTTCTTAAATGGTTTAAATTTTTAAAAGAATGACAGTTAACCGTACCGGTAAAAGTCGTATATTTTAAAGACACCGAGTCAAAGCGTCTTTAGTTATACTGTATTCTGCAGCGCCCGTATCACCAAGATTACACAGCAATTTCGCGAGGGAAATAATAGCCAGGGTATCATTCGGGCCCGTAGCCAAGGGGGCCAGTGGTGAGTTCAGCCCCTCTTTGAGAAAAATTTTGGCCCCCATAGAAGATTTTCAATGCTTCTTGTAAGTCACTGAAAATACCATTGAATGCCCCTCCTGAAAAATTTTTGGCCATCCTAGCAAGGTGAGCTGACTATGGGCACGGTATCGTTCTGGGGGGGTATTGCAACGATTTTGAGCAGCGTAGCGAGCGAGAAATTTTTTTTCGACCTTTAGGAGGCCGTAGGTTATGAATTGTAAACGTTGTATAGAGCGTCAAATTAGTATAAGCATATTCCTAAGCCTAAGCCTAAGCCAAAGCCTAAGCGTATGGATGAGCCTATTCCTAAGCCTAAGCTTAAGCCTAAGCCTAAGCAAAAAATTAGTCTAAATCTTTAAAACTGACTCTATTAGAGTCCCTCCGGAAAAGGCTCCGGACCTGTTCTATACATGGGCCGGTGTCATGGTAGATATTTGTGGGCTCAAACAATGAATTACAGATGTGTCTCTGAAGTTTGAAACCGCTTCGCACTAAAGTCATTATAAGGAAAGAGTGATGGAATTTTTATTGCGAGTCGGATTAGAGACCAAACTTTTAGCTGTGTTTTTAGTAAGGTTGGCAATAAAAGCCATGCAAAGTTTTCGAAAAACCATATTTAACCTGAAATATTGGGCTCTCATGTAAGAGATCAGGGGCGGAACTTTTTTCTGCGGAACTACAATAGAATACGCGTAAGCTTTATACTATTTTTTGCTTCGGATTAAGCGTAAGCTCATTTTGAACGTTAAGTTTTTAGGCTTGGTCTAGGATTAACAGTTGTACAATTGCTCGAATTCCAAAAGTATTTTACAACAATTTCAGTTGCAAAAATTTTGCAGTTGCCTGTGTACCTAACTTCACCATACCAGTCTGAGCCCATTTAAAGATCAGGGGCGGAACGTTTTTCTGCGGGACTAGAAAAAAGTAAACTTAAAAGCTTTAGACTATTTTTTTGTTTGGCTTAGGCTTTTAGGCTTAGGCTTAGGAATTTGCTTATAATAACTAGTCCGTTGGCCCCAGTCAGGTTCATGTAATCATTCGCGTCTCTATTACTCAATCACTCAATATTGTGACAATTTCGTTACACATGATTCGACCACTTTTACGGATATCCTTGTGATAGTGTTCAGTACCAAGTGAAACTTATGGCTCGAAAAAAGCAATTATCATCCATTTCTGTGTAGACTGTACTTCATTAGGTAACTCTGTCGGTTCACTTTTATGTATGTAAAAGTGACTATTTTTGCGACATTGATGCCCTGTTTAAAGGTCACCGCCTTTGGCCGTTCAGCATCAACGGGTTTAAATAAGTGCCACATTAGCTGCGTCAAGTGTTAGAGTAGGGTTAGCGCGTGACAAATATTAAAATTTACACACGTTTAATGCTACCGTATGACTCAATTTGTAACAGGCTTTAAAATTATATTGTGAACGGCGCCATTACTATCATCAAGAGTGTATGATGCATTAACAAGAGTATGCAACTGGGTACATTCTGTGTAGAAACGAATGTACTTGGCACGCATTGCGTTTTTGGCCATTGCCTCTATATTTAGAGGGGGCACCGCCTGTGCGAAGAATGACACTTCGTGTATCCAACAATAAAAATTGACAGCTTATAGTTTTAATTTTCGGTTATGGCATGTGTCAACGACCACCCTCTAAACCACGGGGAGGGTCGGCCAAAAACGCAAAGCCCGGTGGTACATTTTGGATTAATCCATACGGTTAGATTTACACTCACCAAGTGAATTATAGGCCCGATTTGCCAATTCGGCCAATGTATAGAACAGGACCGTTACAGTAGTATATATAAGCATATTCCTAAGCCTAAACTTAAGTGTAAGAATGACCTTATACTTAAGCGTTTAAAAGCCTTAGTGTAAGAATGAGTGAATACCTAAGACTAAAGTCTAAACGTAAGCCTAAGCCAAAGCAAAAAATAGTCTAAAGCTTAAGCTTTATACTCAATTGTGCAGAACAACGTTCCGCCGCTGATCTTTACATGGGCCGCCAATTCTAACCCACGCGTAAGTGTTTCTTCAAGAATGTGTGCCAATGAAAACAGTAGCCAAGGTCTGCGTATTAAGTAGGCAGCACTTAAGTACTGAACTCACAGTTTGGATTGAGTTTTGAATTTATCATATATACTAAACTGCAATTTTGTATATTTTAGTTTGTGGAAGGTGGACCTTTTGTTAAATTAGCCCATGTATAATGGTCAGGGGCGAAACGTTTTTCTGTGGGACAGCAATAGAATAAGCTTAAGCTTTAGACTAATTTTTTTGCTTGGCTTAAACGTAGGCTTAGGCTTTACACTGCAAAAATGATGGGTCAAATCGACCCACTCCGAAATAGGCTTTTCCGGACTATACAAATTAAGGCAAACTTGACTATTCCAGAATCCAATTCGAATCACCCGAGTCGCTCAGTGAGTCGAATTTAACTCTGGCGGAGTCGAATTTTACTCAATTTGTGTACTTAGTCCCAAAAAACCTATTTCGGAGAGAGTCCATTTGACTTATCATTTTTTTGCAGTGTAGGCTTGGCTTAGGAATAAACTCATAGGTTTAGGCTTAGGAATATGTTTATAATACTGTTCCGTCTCTGTTCTTACATTGGCCGTTAAATTTAGCATATATATTTTACAGAAGGAACCCTAAGCAATTTGTTTATATAATCGGCCAATGTTACTTTAAGGGGCGTAAGAGTAGATTAAGTGTATTCCTAAGCTTAAGCCTACAATAGAACAGGCGGTATCAGCTTACTCAAATAAGCGTTGACCTTTGACCTTAGCTTTCAACGGTATTTTTCTTTTGTTTTCATTGCAACGATAGGAAAATAGCCTGATGTGACAAACTTCGCCTGCTTTGATTGGAACTACGAGTTCCCGCAATCAGTGACAAATCCAGAAATTCTTAAGGATTGGTGCAAAATATATACTGTGAAAGGATTATATATAAGTTGTCAGGCGACGACTTGTGGTGGTATCAATTAGTATTCATTAGTGAAACATTGCACTTTAGTGTTCTATTAACTTTGAGCCAATGCAAAGAACAGTGGCGGAACAGTATTATAAGCTTATTCCTAAGCCTAAGCTTAAACCTAAAGCGTAAGAATGAGTTTATTCCTATATAAGCCTAAGTCTAAACCTAAGCCAAGCAAAAGTCTACAGTTTATGCATATTGTATTCTAGTCGTGCACAAAAATGTTCCGCCCCTGATCTTTACATGGCTTTATTACAACATTTCGTTTAGCCAGGTATTCATATTTCTTTTCGAATGCATACAAGAATATTTTTCATATCCGGCTATCCGGTGCTTATCCTATCGTTATATTTTTATTCGAAATGCTTATATTACACGCGGATATTAGATTGTATATAAACATATTTCGTGTCAATGATGCTGTCAAACTTTACTATCAAAGCCTGAACGGCACCATAAAGTGTTAAAAACGTTGCATTTTAAAAAACACTTTTTCATTTCGCCGCTTGCGTGCGATAAAACTTCTATTTTGTGTACCGTACATCCCAAACTTTGACGGATATTTTTGCAATTACAAATTTCTAAATTTAAAAGCTTGTAATGTTTTTTACTGTAAAATTTGCTGAAAAAAATGGTGTAAAAGTTAAATATTTTGTGCTGTTCGGACACAGGTTGACGTCAATTTTACTCAATTTGAAAATTTATAATTTCCAAATGGTTAATATTTGATTATATAAGGGTTCAAAATGTTTAAACAAAATTAAAAATCAGAATTTGCGTAAATTTTCTAGTATATTAAATTCTTAATTATTTTTTGCTAAAATTGCAGCTAATTTTGCAATAAAAATAGGAAAAACGAACAATTTTAGAAACTTTACAAATTAAACTATGAATATGTAATAATTGACTGATTTTGAAAAAAATGTTTTTCAGCCATTTTTAGACTTTTTGATTAAGTAAAATTTAATTCAGTTCAGCAGTAATCTATTACAGAGACTGAAATCTGACTGAAAAAATCTATATTATTAAAACTAGCACGCCTCAAATACCACTGTCAATAGTTAATTTTAACTCAGAATGAGTTGAATCCACTCAGATGTCCGAACTCTGACTTTGGTCTTTCAGAACTCAAAATTCTGAATTGATTGAATTCATTTTGAGTTAATTAATCAACTCATCCGAAATTCAGCTACTGTTATTAACTCAGAAAGGACAGAAACGATCAGAAATATCTAATTTTCTCTCTGATTTGATTAATCAACTCATTGGAATTTACAGTGTACGTATTTTGAGCACTGTTCTAGCTTTATATAAGCAAGAAAATTAATAAACACTAAATATTTATAGTTCTACATATAAGGTTGTGTAGATTAGGTCATATATTGCTCTATTCAGAAGATTTTTAGTTGCGTTGTGACGTTTTTGCACGAAAAATATTGGCGTCGGTTGCAAATGTTGCAATTAAGTTGACTAATAAAAATTAAGAGCTATACACAGTTCGACTAACAGTGCATGATACAAAAGTACGCAACCCTTGAGCATCCGCATGATACAAAGTGTAGCCCGCACGCGTTGTGTTTTTGACCACCCCCCTTATTTAGAGAATGTACAACCTGTGCGAACCATGGCACTATATGTACCCGGCATCAAATATGCTCTGTTTATAGTTAATTTAGGGGTATTGCATGTGACAACGACCCCTTCTAAAAATGAATTGGTTGACGAAAATGGAACGCCCGGTAGTACATTTTGTATCATGTGGAACCCCAATAGTTGCATACTCTTGTATCATGCACTCTTGGTTTGACCAATGTCAACGTTTAAAGAACTGACATAGTTTTATGGAGATTTTTTAGTTTGAAAATGTTTTAAATTCTAGAACTTGACGGCTGATCTGGCTTCAGTGCTCTGCGCACTTAACTTTTTGGCGTCACAGAGCACTGAAGCTTGTTTGGCTTCCGTGTGCAGCGAAATTCCCACTCAAAAGTCATCTAGTGTACTAATGATATTGTGAAAATTGCATTAATAAAACGTCTTATTTTTCGTAAATATCGTTCGTTGCTTGTCGCTGCAGTTTTCGTGTTATTTAGCTCAATTAGCATTTGTTGTTTTGTTCAAACTTATAGGCAGAAACGAAAATCCCTATGGACCAATTATTTTCACAATTTACCAGCCATCCAGTAATCAGCTGCAGGTAAAGTTCTTCGAAATTACGTTCCGGCCCTATTAACGTAGTGCAGGACAAAACGATAACTCAAGCGCCACCCGAGCACTCCAAATAATATTTCTGATTTTTAAGAAAAAAAATTTTTTTTACTTTTAAGGAATATGATTAGCAAGGTGCACTTGAAAAGTATTTCTGTTATAGCAGAAAAGTTTTCAAAAAAGTTTTGAAAGAAAATGTGAAGAAAATGTTTTTTTGTTATTTTTATAAAAATTGTCTTAAATATCAGAAAAACTTTTCACATTTGTCACAGAAAATACTTTTCTAAATATATTCAGAAATAGTTTTTGTTTGTAGCATTTATGTAAGAAATTTAATAGCTTTTATACGGTACTTAAGTACATTTTTAAAGTGAATTTAGTAAGCGGTAGACCAGAGAAATTCGATGAAGAATAAAAATATCATATATTCAGTTAGTGGAAAAAAATTCAGTTTATCCTTTAAGCTAAACATTACAAAACTGAGATAAATTTGTCTTCTGATTTATGCCCTACGTTTACTCCATACGACGCGGTCTGCCCCATCACACCCCATGTCCCACTTCCATCGTTGTGTAATGCGCAATTTCCACAATGCCTGAAACCTCCTTCGGGTTCGAGTGTCCAGTTCCTATTGCTGAGTGGTGATCGTAAACGCCTTCTAAAAAGAGACTGGCGTTTTAATCTAAAGATATAAAAAATATTTATGCAGAGAACATTCACGTCTTGTGGAGATTTTGTACTGCTCATATCGCGTGGTATACTATACATGTAGCTTTTGCTATGTGGCTCACCGCATTCACCTGCTCTTTGTGGCGGAACTATGATGACTAAATTTTTGCATTAGCGATTTTATACGATTTATCCAAGACGTAATACTTTACGGCCATGCAAAGAACATGTGCGGAACAGTATTATAAGCATAATACTAAGCCTACACTGTAAATTCCAATGCGTTGATTAATCAATTCAGCTAGCGAGTTGGTTATTTCTGAATTAATATCAGCATACATTAACTTACTCTGAGTTGATTTGATTCTCACTCTGAGTTGAGTTTACGCTGGATGAGTTGATTAATTAACTCATAATGAATTGAATCAACTCAAATGTCTGAGTTCTGAAAGTCCTAACTCGGACTAAGTGATTCAACTCATTCTGAGTTAAAATCAACTCACTGAAATTTACAGTGTAAGCCTAAACCTAAACCTAAGCGTAACAATGAGCATATTCCTAAGCCTAAACTTAAGCCTAAGCCTAAGCCAAGCAAAAAAATTAGTCTAAAGCGCCAGCTTACTCTATTCTACTTCCACAGAAAAACTCACCGACCCTGATCTTTACATGGGGCTCGTTTACTAACAACGGCCCATGTTACTTTTAGGGGGTCCAGGCTTCTGGTGGGTCTATAAAAGAGTAGGTTTAGATTCTAGATTACATTTTTTCGCTTATAGGCTTAGACTTAGGAACACACTTTTGCAACGTTTAGGCTTGCTTTGGAATACGCTTAATCTACTGTTACGGCCCTAAAAGTAACATTGGCACTAACAAATGTAAGCAATATCCGTTATTTCTATACGTTCAGATGTATACTTATTCTCGACCTTAAACACAATTTCTTTCCACGTTTAAGTTTGATTCATTCATGCTAACTGTGATGTCATTGGTTGATTTTCCAAAATCCCATTCGTCATCAATTCATTCACACCAGACCATCGTAACCCTACTATTATTGGCCCAATTGGTTCATCAAATCCCGGCCACCGTCGGCGAAATTTACGGATACCAGTCCGGAACGTTGATTGGCAAACAAACGCCGTGTGCTGAGGATCAAGATTTAATTAATTTCATCAAATCTGCATATACAACAAGCAAACGCCCTTCAGAATACGGTGCTCGTATAAATATTGAACTGTGGATTCAAGCGGTGACGTCCATTTCTGAAATTACGTCTGATTTTGAAATGGATATGTATATCAATGAGTTATGGCTCGACTACGCGTTAGATTATTCTCAACTACGGCCGTGTAAACAAAATTTGTCACTGACGCACGAAATGTTGGAGTATTTGTGGACACCGAATACGTGTTTTATTAATAGTAAATACGCCCAAATACACGATTCGCCGTTTCGAAATATATTCATTATGATTTATCCAAACGGAACGGTTTGGATTAATTATCGATTGAAAATTAAAGTAATTCGGGCCCGTAGCCAGAAAGGTGCCATCGCTGGGTTCAGCCTCTCCTGGCTGAATTTTGGCCACCGTAGAAAATTTTCAACCCTGCTTGTAAGTCATCGAAAACCCCTGTAAGACATTGAAAACAATTTTATGCCACTGCTGAAAATTTTTTAGCCTCCCCCGAGTATATTAAGGTGAGCTGGCTACGGGCCTGAAATAACTTGTGTTTTTGTTTTTTTTAATTTCAAAAATTCTGACGCATCAGAATGAGATTAGGCTTGAGAAGTTCATGGTTATAAAATCAGTGGCGGATCCAGAAATTATTGACTTGTGTCCAGACATACATAATAGTGAAAAAATGCCGCAAGCGAAAGTAAGTAAGCGAGTTACCAAGGGAAATTTTGTGGGGCTATAATAGAGTGAGTTTAAGCTTTAGACTAACTTTCTTGCTTAGGCTTAGGCTTAGGGAAAGGCTCAACCTTACGCGTTGGTTTTAGGCTTAGGCTCCTACTTACCTTTAGGCTTAAGGCTTAGGCTTTACGCTTAGGTCTAGGTTGTTAAAGGTTCAGTTGTTATTGTTGGAGCGAAAATAAAGGTTATTTCGAGTTTACTAAAGAAATAACCAGATTTCTCATCAGTGTTTGGAAGGAAATAATAGTGACAGAAGCAAGTAGACGAACGGTTGTGAGAAAAAATAAATCCTTAACCAAGGTTTTCCATGTGAGCTGGGTTCGTCGTTTGACAGGCGAAAAAGTTGTCATGAATAATTTTAGGACCAAGAATGATAGAACAATTATTTCTCCGCATAGTATGGTCCCTTGACGATTTCGTCATCAGAATGTCAATTGTCCAGCATGGGAAATATCGATTTGTGACAACAACGCTCGTAAATCAGTTAAATTTTTATTATTTTTTTGTTATTTTTAGGGTCCATGCGATATCGATCTGACAAAGTTTCCAATGGATACTCAATCCTGCTACGTGACGTTTGAAAGTTTCGCGTACAACACCGCTGAAGTGAAGATGCGCTGGAAACATCCGTATCCTATTGTTTTGTTCGCCGATCCAAGACTTCCCGATTATACGCTGATTAATTTTACTGCACATCGAGTTGAAGTGGTAGGTTTTACATTATCAAAATCACATAGATCCATGAGCATAGCCAGGATTTTGGAAAGGCAACGTTTTTACATTCTATAAAAATTTCGGCCAATCTATAAGCATATTCCTGTGAGTCTAAGTCTAAGCCTAAGCGTAAGTAGTATACTTAAGCCTAAGCCTAAGCCTATAGCATACTTAAGTCTATGTCTGAGCGTAAAAAGTAGCATACATATGCCTAAGCCTAAGCCTAAAGCACACTTAATCCTAAGCCTAAGCGTAAGAAGTAGCATACATAAGACTAAGCCTAAACCTATAGCATACTTAAGCCTAAGCCTAAGCGTAAGAAGTAGCATACTTAAGCCTAAGCCTAAAGCCTATAGCATATGAAGTCTATGCCTAAGCGTAAAAAGTAGCATACTTATGCCTAAGCCTAAGCCTAAAGCACACTTAAGCCTAAGCCTAAGCGTAAGAAGTAGCATACTTAAGCCTAAGCCTACAGGCCTGTAGCATATTTAAGTCTATGCCTAAGCGTAAGAAGTAGCATACTTAAGCCTAAGCCTAAACCTATAGCATATATAAGCCTAAGCCTAAACCTATAGCATACTTAAGCCTAAGCCTACAGGCCTGTAGCATATTTAAGTCTATGCCTAAGCGTAAGAAGTAGCATACTTAAGCCTAAGCCTAAACCTATAGCATATATAAGCCTAAGCCTAAACCTATAGCATACTTAAGCCTAAGCGTAAGCGTAAGTAGTATACTTAAGCCTAAGCCTATAGCATACTTAAGTTTATGTCTAAGCGTAAAAAGTAGCATACTTATGCCTAAGCCTAGGCCTAAAGCACACTTAAGCTTAAGCCGAAGCGTAAGAAGTAGCATACTTACGCCTAAGCCTATGCGTAGTGAAGTAGCATACTTAAACCTAAGCCTAAGAAGAAAAATTACTGCTAAACTTTTACTATTTTGACGCAACCACGTTTGCCTTGCACGCTGTTTCTGACCTAAAATTGGGTTTCGTTAAATTTTAGCCGTATCCGGCCGGAATGTGGGACGAACTGACGGCTCGTTTTACATTTCAACGGCGTTGCGGCTACTACATTCTTCAAGCGTACATACCGACTTATTTGAGCATATTTATTTCGTGGATTTCGTTCAGTTTGTCACCGAAATCAATTCCTGCTCGCACGATGCTCGGAGTGAACTCGTTGCTCGCGCTTACATTTCAATTTGGAACAATTATGCGCAACTTGCCACGAGTCAGTTATGTTAAAGCGATCGGTAAGTCGTACGTCGAATATTGTTTTCAATTTGTTTGAAAAAACTACTCAAAAATTGGTGTTTAAAAATACTTAATTTCACATTTTGAAATAAGGGTTTATTTTGATGCGAAAATAGCGTTTTATCAAGTAGTAAGAAGAGTATACGCATTTTGAAACTTGCTGTTCGCATCGGAAAAGCATTTATAAAATAGTGTTTTATTTTTGAAACACGACCCTGGAACCAAATCAATAGCAAATATTTTAGACGTTTGGATGCTCGCTTGTATGAGTTTCATATTCTGTTCGCTGCTCGAACTCGCAGTAATCGGGTACTTATCGGCCGTCGATGGACCTGGCCCAGGACCAGTAGGTGCCGCACGCCGCCGTCGGGCTACACTTAAAGCGCGGACTTCAAAAGAATGCCGACACTATAGATATCAGACAGATTCAGGCGACGATGAACCAGTATGGACTTCAAAAGAATGCCGACACTATAGACATCAGATAAATTCAGGCGACGATGAACCAGTATGGATGTCTTCAGTATATACAAGCCAAGATGGTACCAGTCATGATTATAAATCGAGTTCAGGAAACGTTTCTCGCGAAGAAACCGAACAGCATTTTTGCGACTGGCAAAGACACCAATCAAAGTCAAAGCGGCAAAGATCAAAGGCTCATCGAAAGTCGGTAAACATCAAAAGCGGTGGCTTAAGACGTGGCGGTAAGCAGAGTAATGCGGTTGGTACGATGTTTCCTTACAGTCCGAAAACAACTGCAGCAAAATGTTCGAAGCCACACGGAGCCAGGATTGACACAGTGGAAATTGCAGCTGAAATGACGAAAAGACATTCAAAAAAATCAGCCCAACCTCAAAAATGCCAAGATAGCCAAAAATCTACGCAAAGTGAGACCTGTATAGGCTTTGGTTCTGAGCGTTTTTCGATTGCGCACCTAACACCTGACGTTCAACGTGATCATCGTGATTACAATGATGAATATACCACAGAACGGGCAAATTCGATCGGAGTAAACAGCGAAAGAATGCATAACCAACAACAGCAGCAGCAGCAGCAGCAACAACAACAACAACAACAACAACAACAACAACAACAACAACAACAACAACAACAACAACAACAACAACAACAACAACAACAACAACAACAACAACAACAACAACAGCAGCAACAACCACAACCACAACAACAACAACAACAACAACCACAACAACAACAACAACAGCAGCAACAACAACATCTACAGCACCATCAACAAGGTCACTATGATAACGTTCAAATCAATCAACCAAACACTATAGCAAATATTGAACCTTCACGTCAATCTGGTCTCGTTTCTGGCACATTGAACTCAGCCAACAGTCAGAAATCACAAAAACCACGAGTTGACAATAGCCAGCAGCCGTTACTGCTAACAACTCGCCTCACAAACAACATCGAAAAAGCTACTATCGAGCCACCAAGATCAATCATCCCGGCGCCAGGTAACGAAGAACACGAACCGTTATCATGGCAACAGCGTCACTCAAATAAAGACGCACCAAGATCGATCATCCCGCTGCATAGTAACCAAGAACATGATCTGACACCATGGCAACAGCGTCACTCAAATAAAGAGTCACCAAGATCGATTAAGCCGTTGCCTAGCAATCAAACAGCTGAAGCGTTGCTATGGGAACAACCTGATACGATATCTCGATGCAGATTGAGACGTCGAACCCGGATTGACGTTGTCGATAGTCGCAGTCGCAATACGTCAACAGACTCATGTGGAGATAAAAAATATTCATCGCATTGTTGTTGTTGTGTTTGTTGTGTGAAATGTTGCTATGGGCGACGTGGACACGCGACGAGATCGTGTTTTAGTCTCAGTGCAGAAAGCATCGATAGATTCTCAGCGTTTACGTTTCCGACTCTGTTCGCGTTGTTTAACATTGTCTACTGGACGTATTATTTGTATTTTTAGTTGGACTACAGGATTTAAATCGTCATTGTGATTTACGGGATGAAAGTATGGATTACGGGGACGAAGCATGGTTTGCAAGTTTCAAAGATGTATACCAGACGGCCCATGTAGAGAACAGGGCCGGAGCAGTAGTATAAGCATATTCCCAAGCCTAAGCATAAGCCTAAGCCTAAGCGTATGGATGAGCCTATTCCTAAGCCTATAAGCCTAAGCCTCACTTTAAGCAAAAAAATTAGTCAAAATTTTAAAATGACTCTATTATAGCCCCTACTGAAACGATCCGGCCCTGCTCTATACATGGGTCATACGGACATTTTATTTGTATAGCTTGTGTATAATTGATATATTTTCAGCAAAATGCATTTTGTTTTAAAAAATATCGTTCTATCGTACGGCTACACAAAACCTATCTGGCAGGGTGCAACCGGAGGTGACAAATACCGGAGCCGGAGCCGTAGCCAGAGGTCAACGAAACTTGTTGGAGCCGGAGCAGGAGCCGGAGGTGAGGCGAAATTAGGTAGTGAAATGATAGTTTTAATGATAGCTAAATATGTGCAATATGTTGTTAAGTTATTTGGTTTTACGCTGATATTCTGCGAAATTTCAAAAACTTTTTCTTGAAAATTTTGTCAAAAAGTAAAACGAAACGCGCAAAATTGATATATTTTGCAAAATTATGCAAACTTTAACTACCGAATTTGCCGGAACATCCGGCCAAAATTATACCGGAGCCGGAGGCAGACCTCGGGTTGTACCGTGCTATCTGGTTTAAACGAAACTTAGGAATCGTGTATTAACCCCTTCTCACATTGAGTTGCCTGTAGGCAACTCAGCGCAGTGTATATACGTTAAACAGTATATATCGCACCGAAACGTTTTTTTGTTATTTTTATAGAAATTGTCTTAAATATCAGAAAAACTTTTCAGATTTGTCACACAAAATACTTTTCTAAATAAATTCAGAAATAGTTTTTGTTTGCAGCATTTATGTAAGAAATTTAATAGCTTTTATACTGTACTAAAGTACAGTTTTAACCCCTTCTCACATTGAGTTGCCTATAGGCAACTCAGCGCAGTGTATGTACGTTAAATAGTATATATCGCACCGTGTTTAACAATTGCAACACGTATACATAGTATAAATCACCACAAGACGTGAGAGCCCCTTCGGGCTCGAGCGTCAAGCTCCTATAGCTGATTGCTGATGGTATACGCCTCCCACTCCAGTCACTGGAGTTCGAATCCAAGCATAAAAGTAGGTCTCAGGGGAAATAGAAAATATTCATGTGAGAAAGGGTTATAAGCAAGTGACATTTCTTGCAAAATCTATTTAGTATTAAACATTTACCATACTAAACTGCATATCTGTGTAGAATCTGTAAGTCGCTCGATCAATTTTTTGGCGATATTCGGTGCAACTTTGTAAACAGACCCTAAAATGATAAAAGAAACGGCGTACTCTTATCTTTTATGCATATGATTTTATAATAGCGACCATGCTGTAACAACGGAGGGCGAAGGGCGACCCCAATCGACTTCCGTCGTATTTCTAGGGTTTACGTGTTATTTTAACCCGCAAAATGCATACGTAAATTAAAAAGCAATTGAACAATCATCTAAAACACGACAACGCTGAGACAAGGTCGCGAAACATACAAACGGATTTTGGCGTTTTAGCAAAAATGTGCACATTGATTCGAAAATAGCGATTAAACTACGCCTTGCTATCCAGTCAGCGTTTGTCCACTTACAAAAAAAGCGTTGGGAAACATGCCGTTTGACAGTTTCAAACGCGAAAAGCATAACGTTTTGTTTTTGACACAATTCCTTTATTGCTGAAGGTGTCAGAAATTCCGAAAATTTGTGTTGCGAGCAGCGAACATTGTTTTAACTCTTTCTGACGTACGGAATACTCTCAGAGAAACCCGAATTTATATTGTGTGCGCGCACTGCGTACGCATGGTGCAACAATGATTCGCGGTTAATGGCTTGTGAAGTTTGGCGAATGTAAACAACAGGGGCGAAACAGTATATTATAAGCATATTCCTTTGCCGAAGCCTATAAGTCTAAGCGTAAGAATGAACGTATTCCTAAGCCTAAGCCAAGCAAAAAATAGTCTAAACCTCAAGCCTTACTCTTTTTTAGTGTCACAGAAAAACGTTCCGCCCCTGATCTTTGCATGGCCTGTTCCACAAAACAGGACAGCCCATCGTGCTCAAGCGTCCAGTTTCGATTGCTGACTGTTGATGCTAAACACCTCTCGTGCAAAAGTTTGGAGTGCAAATCTCAATTTGAAATTATATCTCAGTTGAAACTTAAAATATTTGTCTTTGTTAATCCATTCTCATATAGAGTTGAAGACGAGAAATTCAGCCCAATTGGTAACTGTTAAATAATACATTGCGCACAGAGTTTAACAACTGCAACAAGTATACATAACTGTCACCAGAAGCTGTCAGAACCATTTTGGCTCGAGCGTCCAGCTTCTATGAACAAGCGGCGATGACAAACGCCTCCCGCTTCAGTCGCACGGGATTGAACATTAAACAGGTCTCAGGTGAAATAGAAAATATGTCATGTGAGAAAGGGTTAATTGAAAAAAATACGAACATACACAGTAAACATTTTATTTATAATACACAGAAACTATTTTCGTTTTAAATTTCAAGTTGTCTCGGCTTTTTACAAGAACGTTAAGTACCGGTTAAGAAATTCAATTGTTAACCGCTTACAAATTAATTATTAAACTTAAATTTATGCTTTTGAACTGAAGATACTTTGTTTAATTATTTGAAATATTTTATTATTTTAAAAACTGTTTTCGATTCGTCTTTTATCAGGGCTCGCTGGGTTCATCCAAAACGTAACGGGGTAATTTCGTCTCCACGCAAAACACGCGCATGCGTACCTGGAAAAACATGTATAACAACGGCCAATGTAAAGAACAGGGGCGGAACAGTATTATAAGCATAAGCATAAGCATAAGCATAAGCATAAGCATGAGCATAAGCATAAGCATAAGCATAAGCATAAGCATAAGCATAAGCATAAGCATAAGCATAAGCATAAGCATAAGCCTAAGTTAGCCTAAGCCTAAGCGTAAGAATGAGCACATTCCTAAGCCTAAACGTAGGCCTAAACCTAAGCCAAGCAAAAAATTAGTCTAAAACTTTAAGCTTACTCAATTCTTGTACCAAAGAAAGGCATTCCGCCCGTGATCTTTACATGGGCCATAACAACTGTGAATTTGGCTGCATATCGTCAGAACTTCGTGTGCTTTTTTGAATATTTGAATATTTACAACAGCCAGTACTGGCAAGTGTTTGTTTTTATGCAGGACTGCAATAGAGTAAGCGTAAGCTTTCGACTAATTTTGTGCTCAGGCTTACGATTATGTTTATAGTTAGATATAAACCAGGGTGCAACCGGAGGTGAAAAATACCGGAGCCGGAGGTCAACGAAATTTGCCAGAGCCGGAGATGAGACGAAATTAGGTAATAAAAATGATGGATAATTAGTTAAAGCCACTATCTGCTGCATGTTGTTTGGTTTTACGCTAATTTTCTGCAAAATTTCGGAAATTATTTTTTGAAAATTGTGACAAAAGTAAAACGAAACGCGCTAAACAGAATTTTGCAAAATTATGCCAAATTTTACTACCAAAATTGCCCTAACCTCCGGCAAAAATTGCACCGGAGCTGGAACCGGAGGCCGATTTTCTGCCGGAGCCGGAGGCAGACCTCCGGTTGTACCCAGACATAAGCTCATTCTTATGCCTAGGTTTAGGTTTAGGCTTAATAATGTGCTTATACTACTGTTATGGCCCTGTTCTATATATTCGCCTAAATGTAAATTTTTTTGGCTCTCATTATACTGTTTTCCATCAGGTCCGTTGTAAGCTTTAATATGCCAAAGAAGGGTTAAAATACTATTAACGGCAGACCACGCCGAAATCTTTTATGACTTACAAGCAAGGTTGAGAAATTTTCTAAAGGGGGCGCGAAGTTTCACAGGGCTTTAGTTTCCATTGCAATGTTTTTTCGTTTTATCCCATATTAAATATCTGCGGCCGCGTTTACCGTTAAATCCATCAGTGTAGACAAATTAGCAATTATGCGTACTAATCAACGTGGTTGCAAATTTGCTTCCCTAAGACATTTCTCACAAAATTTTAAGCCTGTGTTCTAATTTGCATCTAAAAACAATTAATTAAGTTGCCATAAAGATATAAATGTTACAAGATGCAAATTGATTTTCACACAGAATTCGGTTCTGCGGCCGCATTTAACCTAAAACGATACGCACTCCCAATGGTGTACGAAGGGGGGGAGGGTCAGGAATCAAACCCCTTGTTTGTGATTTTTTTCACGAAGGACACTTTCAGTGTAAATGACGCATGTACCCTTTTCGAAATTTTGGTCCATGCAATGATCAGGATCAGAACGTTTTTCTGTTGGACTGCAATAGAGTAAGCTTAAGCTTTAGACAAAGTTTATACTTGCTTAGGCTTAGGCTCAGGCTCAGGAATCTGCTTATTCTTACGGTTAGGCTTAGGCTTAGGGTTAGGCTTAGGCTTCGGCTTAGGCTTAGGAATATGCTTATAATACTGTTCCGCTCCTGTTCTTTACATCGGCCGAATTTTTTATAATACGGACTCAATCCTTTTCGGAAATTCTGCATGGCTGCGCCATTACAACAGTTGACATTGCACTTACCAGGAACGAGACCTTTTGGAAATATTGAACTGAATCGATGTTTCAATGAATTCCGTAACGCTCGGCCTCCGACAAAACCGTACGAATACCAACGTCCATCTGTCAAATAATCACGTTTTAAACCAGTCAAAATTTAGATTTGTTGACCATACACAACCAAATTTATGTTGTTCAAAATTGTCATTTTTTAGTTTTTTTTTTGCTGATGCTTAACGTAAAAATTCTTGCAAGTAAAAAAAATATATTTTCCACTACGGTACTACTTCAAACTACTCATCTTCCGAAAACATTTACTGCTTTGGTTTATCTGTTTGAAACATGGCCCATATTCTCAAATGCGTATAGCACTTATCATCAGTTTAGCGATTGGTTTTCAAACCAACCAATATCTGCAATTGCACATCTCAAAATTGCTAAAGACGTAGGGCAAATCATACACGAACAAGGTGCTGCATTTCGACTCTCACCATGAACATGTTCCAAAGTTACACGACTTATTACCAACTGATGATAGGTGCTACACGCATTTGAGAATATACGGGCTTTTATCACAAACTGATAATATGCGATATCCATATCTAGTATATGGTTCTAAACTTTAGAAAATATATGGTGTTTATATGGTATGGTTTTAAACCAGAGTTGAAATTCGGGTCAATAACTCGGTCCGTATGCGGTAAAAAATTAGCATAATTCATTGGTATTTATCCCAGAGTTGTACGTTGCTCGCAGTTTACGGGTTCAGTTAAAAAATTTTTGACGCAGGTATAACCGTGAGTACAGAATTCAAACGCGTGGTTAAAAAGTTGCTAATGCTTGTTACTAAAAATTTGAATCGCGTTCAACAAATATTCATTTAGCTTAAGTCTCTAAGCCTAAGACTATGCCTCAGCCTGAGTACCTAATAGCACAAAAATAGTTTAAATTTTAAGCTTAGTCCATTTCAGTTCAACAGAAAAACGTTCCGTTCCTGATCTTTAACAGGCCGAAATATTTAACTCAAAAGTAAACTGTTTCTGGCACCGTTTTCAATCTCTGGTGTAAGTGTGTCCTTTACGACTGATATTAATTCTAGTCTTTCTGCTGTAAAAATCGTGACATGTTGCTTTAAGGACCGTTCCGTTTTCTTTTAGGACTGTAAAAGACACAGGCCTTAGATTTAAGACTGTATTTTTTGCTCATGCTTAGGCTTAGGCAAAAACTTGCCGCACTTACTCACTCTACCGCCCACAAAAGAAAACTTCACCCCTCACAGGAAAATTTTCGTCAATTGGATTCGTTTGGAACTTTGCAAAATGGGGGTTAACCCCCCAAGTCCCATACTCAAGACCATTACTGGAACACATAAAGTTTCTAACGAACTACTTTTAGACTGCGTATTTGGTGTTCCATTATAAGAACCGCTTCGTGCGGGGGGGCTAAGGCTAAGCAGGCGGCATACCCCCATTTCGCTTAGGATCCCATGAAATTAACGGGGTTCAGGCATCGATAGCAAGCATGGATGAAAAGTAAAAATGTGCCAATAATAAACTATATTCTCAGATGCTCTACTGCTGAACAATTCCTTGCATTAACATTTACTATGGAAAATGAACTCAAAACGTACGCCCCCAACATTTCACTTGTGCGGGGATAAAGTAGAAAATAGCCGCTGAAGCACATACGTATACCTTTTTCATCGCCACGGTTTAGGTTTAGGCTTAGGAATATGCTAAATCTGCGAGTCCGAAAAGTTAACATTAGACGAACTTTCAAACACATAAAACTTGGGTGTGCTTTTTAGATAACTACAAACCTTGTTGTGTTTGAATTTAGCATAACACAAATCAACAAGGTGTAACTGGATATCCGTTTCCGTTTCCTGTGAAAATCGGTGTCCGTTTCCGTTTCCGTTCCGGTTATAGAAATAACGAAAATTATATTACTTTTACATTCAAAATTAGTTATAAATCACGTATATATGTCGCAGTTTTTTGCTACAGATGTGCTGCAATTGCTCGAAATGAAATAAGAATTAGGAAATTAATCCAAAATCTTAAAAATTTCGATGAATTGGCCATTTTTTTGAAATTATTTGAAATACCGGTCAATTTGTGCACGCTTCAATTGTGATGACACAAAAATAAATCATTTTTGAAACTTTTATACGTCAATATCCGGTTTCCATTTCCGTCATTTTTACTATCTGTTTACACCCTGCAGTGTAAATTCCAATGAGTTAAATAATCAACTGAGCTAGCGAATTAGTTCTTTCTGAGTTTATAACTATAAGCATCAGGTCACTTTGAGATGAGTTGATTTTCACTCTTAGTTGATTTGATTCCGGGCGAGCTGATCAGTTAACTCAGATTGAGTTGAATCAGCTCACAATTCTGAGTTCTGATAGTCCTAACTCAGACTGAGTGATGCAACTCATTCCGAGTTAAAATCAACTCACTGGAATTTGCAGTGTGTAAATCAAACGATAAGTCGCATTCAAATCCAATCGTTTTCAACAGAACTTACTGCATTACTAACTTGCAGCTGCAATTATTACATATTTTTGAATAAATTCAACCTGTACGAATTATAGCTGATTTGTGTTCTAAAAATATTATAAACTACGATATAAAAACATACCATTTTCGGCCAACAGAGGGCTAAATTCCCGAAATCGAAGTCCACTTGAAGTTCGTGGTTGATGCAAAGCATTGCCTAAAATAGCAAAAAAACATTATTAATGACTAAACTGAATTTGTTAAGCTTCTTTGTGAATTTCTAAAATCTTACTTAACCATTTCTCCCATGAATATTTTCAATTTCATATGAGTTGTATTTTCAAGGTAAGTTCGAACCTCAGTCTCACGGGTGGGAGGCGTTTACGATGACCACTGAGCTATAAGAGCTTGACGCTCGAGCCCGACTGGGCTCTCACGTCTTGTGGAGATTTTGCACTGCGCATATATGTTATAAATGTTAAACACTGCTCACAGTGTGTGTATTGCTCGTTCATTATTGTATTTAATTGCTCATAGTATACTCTATGTGTGAAAGGGTTAAGTATTTACTTAAGTTAATTTTAAGTAATTTACTTAAAGTCGCCGTCTTAAGTAAATGCTTAATTTTTTGAGTAAACATAAGTACATCCCAAATGTGAACCGTTGTTACAAAGTCACAGTTTAGCTTATTAAGGAGAGAAAGTCACAGTTTAGCTCATTAAAGAGACACGCTAAAATACTACTTACACTGCAAATTTAAGTGAGTTGATTTTAACTCACAATGAGTTGAATCATTCAGTCTGAGTTAGAACTTTCAGAACTCAGAAATTTGAGTTGATTCAATTCATTCTGAGTTACTTAATCAACTCACCCACAGTCAACTCACTCAGAGTGAATTAATGTTTACTGATATTAATTCAGAAATAGCCAACTCGCTAGCTGAAATGATTAATCAACTCATTGGAATTTACAGTGTAATCATTTTGTCGTTTTTAAAAGCGTATACTTAAATTTGGTAAATACTTTAATTTAAGACCAAATTTATTGTGTTACAGGGCAACATAATAACCGGCTTCCAATTGAAACTAGAGTTATGGTATCTATTTAAGTAAAGTAAAACTACGGCAATATATTGTCATATATTATGTTTGATGAAAACATTAAATACTTACTTACTTAACTGAGCGCTGTAATGAAGTATTTCATATAGCTTAAGTAAATACTTAGTAACATTTCAGAAACCCAGTCAATGCTAGTTTTGGTGTCATAGCATCAGCTACCGCCTTTTCTACGAATAAAGTCTTAGCCATCAGCTCAAGCCTCAGCGGAAAGAATTGTTTCAAGTCGAAGCAAAAATTTCTTCTATAATCTAAGCTTGTTCTATTGCTGTCCACGTGAAAATGGGACGCCGCTAACAACACGAGCAAGATTTTCAGTCATCTTAATAGCTGAGTTCGTTTGCACGTTTACCATGAAAGCTACAACGCAGTAAACAAACAGATCTAGTACACTGTAAATTCCAGTGAGTTGCTTAATCAATTCAGCTAGGGAGTTGGTTATTTCTGAATTAATATCAGTGAACATCAACTCACTCTGAGTTGAGTTGACTCTGGGTGAGCGGGTTGATTAACTCAGAATGGATCGAATCAACTCAAAATTCTGAGTTCTGATAGTCCTAACTCAGACTGAGTGATTCAACTCATTCTGAGTTAAAATCAACTCCCTGAAATTTACAGTGCAAATTTCAGTGAGTTGATTTTAACTCAGAATGAGTTACATCACTCAGTATGAGTTAGGACTATCAGAACGTAACATTCTGATTCAATTCAATTCATTCTGAATTAATCAATCAACTCGAACAAAACCAACTCAACTCTGAGAGTGAGAATCAACTCAATTCAGATTCAGTTAATGTTTACAAATATTAATGCAGAAATAACTAACTCGCAAACTGAATTGATTAATCAACCCATTATTTTAACTCAGTATGAGTTGAATCACTAAGTCTGAATTAGGACTATTAGAACTCATAATTCTGAGTTGATTCAGCTCATTCTCATTTAATTAATCAACTGACCCAGAGTCAACTTAACTCAGAGCGAGAATCAGCTCAACTCTTATAGTGAGTTAAAATTAACTTTTATGAACTCAGAAACAACTAACTATTCGTCTGACTTGATTAATTAACTCATTGGAATTTACAGTGTAAACACTGTCCTGTGTGTAAAAGTAAATAAATTTCTTACCGAAATAAGTCGCGCGTTCAAAACCTCCACATGATCCAGGATTGGTTGCGAACAACAAAACGACGGACAACACGAAAAGGACGAAATTACCAGCGCAAGATAATTTAAACCGATTCATTTCGTAACAAGAAATATTTATCGTGTTAAACTATGGTGATTTGTCAAACTAAATACTAAATCACTGTAAATTTCAGTGAGTTGATTTTAAGTCAGAATGAGTTGAATCACTCCGTCTGAGTTAGGACTACAAGAACTCAGAATTTTGAGTCAATTCATAATTTGCTAACTTTAACAATATATTAATGTTATATAAATTGTTGTCAAGAATTGATTTTAATTGAGCTGTTTTAAAATTTTTTTTGAGTTCTAAAACTTATCTTGAATTTGAAAATCAGCTATACTAAATTGCATATTTTTCGTGTCAAAATACGAAAAATTTCACTATTCGCAAGCTTTGTTAGAGCCGATGCTGGCGACGAATTCTGCACATAGGTCGAAGGCAAACCACGATTTGTACCCTTAACCATCGATGCTTGGGTGCCCGTTAAGGTGTAAACTATTCTTTTAACACTGCAAAAAATAGTGAGATCAGATTGGCTCTTTCCGAAATAGGCTTTTCCGGACTACACAACCTGAGTCAAATTCGACTTCGCCAGAGTCAAATTCGACTAAGTGAGTCGAATTTGACTCTGGCGAAGTCGAATTTTGACTCAGTTTGTGTAGTCTGGAAAAGCCTATTTCGGAAAGAGTCAATTTGACTCACCATTTTTTGAAGTACTTAATTCGTGTTCACCTTGTGCTCAGATTCCGGCATAATTTGTTGACTTCCGGCTCTCGTTTTTCTGCCCACGGGGGTTACACCGTGATGGCTACAAGATGTCGCAATTCAAACATATTGAAAGTTTTAAAAATTAAATCAGCAAACACGTTTTGACATTTAAAAATTGTAACTCATGACCATAAAAGCTGCAAACAGTAAAATTTGACTTAAATATCAATCTTTCCACGTTGGTATTTCTGAAAATGTTTTTTTTGAATTTTCGTGACCGCATTCAAAATATGCCAAACCGAATATTTCAGATAAACTTAAATTCAACGTCCAGTTGAAAAGATTTCCTTCAAGTGTCATGCAACTTCTATGATGTTTAAAGTATTCGTTTTGGCCACAGACCTTGTTTGTTTGAGCTTGCTTGCGTCATAAAACGTACTGGCATACCTAAGTGGGCCCATGTATATAGAACAGGGCCTGATCGTTTTCCGGATGGGCTATAATAGAATCAGTTTTTAGGCTTTAGACTAATTTTTGTACTTATACCTAGGCTTAGACTTAGGCTTAGGTTTAGGCATATAGGAATAGGCTCATCCATGCGCTTAGGCTTACGCTTAGGCTTATTAATATGCTTATACTACTGTTCCGGGGGTCTGTTCTACACTGTAAATTCCAGTGAATTAATTAATCAATTCATCTAGCGAGTTGGTTATTTCTGAAATAATATTAGTAAACATCAACTCAATCTGAGTTGAGTTGATTCTCACTCTGAGTTGAGTTGACTCTGGGTGAGATGATTAATTAACTCAAAACTAATTGAATCAACTCAAATTTCTGAGTTCTGATACTCCTAACTCAGACTGAGTGATTCAACTCATTCTGAGTTAAAATCAACTCACTGAAATTTACAGTGTATACAGGGGCCGATAGTGAGTTGTTCAAACTTACTTAGTCCACAAAGAAACATTGCCAACGGCCAATAGAAAAAACGTGATGCACCAACGTTCATACTTGTTTCTGTCGCTCGCGATTTAGGTTACACTGTAAAAAATTTCAGTGAGTTGATTTTAACTCAAAATTAGTTAAATCAATCACTCTGAGTTACGACTATCAAAACTCAGAACTTTGAGTTGATTCAATTCATTCTGAGTTAATTAATCAGCTCACCCAGAATCAACTCAACTTAGAGGTAAGAATCAAATCAACTCAGAGTGAATTAATGCTTACTGATATTAATTCAGAAGTACCTAATTTATTAGCTGAGAATTGATTAGTCAACTCATTGAAATTTACAGTGAAATCGCTTATTTGTTTACAGGAAATATAAATTTCGTTGGAACGATGCCCAAATTACGTATATGTGCCGTTTGCGCTCCAGCTTATTGATAAATCCTACACATTGTGATGTCCAACCGTCAGCTGCAATACCACGCTTATTCTAAGAAATACGTATATACTAAAGTCTATATAAAAGACAACGCAACAAAATTTTTTATTATGAATATTTACTAATGGATTTACGTAGATACCAGCGTATTTTTAGCGGTTTAGAAGCAACGTTTCCGGAATTATATGTTTCTGTGTCATTTTCTATAGTGAGAATGATAAAAGTTTCAACGTACTTGCGAGGTATTATAAATATAGAACATTTTAAATCCAGCACGCTAATAAGCTCATGTTGTCCTCCCACGATATTCTTCATTTGGCCAATGTTACTTTAAGAGACGTAACAGTAGATTAAGCGTATTCCTAAGCCTAATAAGGCCTAAGCCTTACACTGTAAATTCCAATAAGTTGATTAATCAATTCATTTAGCGAGTTGGTTATTTCTGAATTAATATCAGTAAACATTAGCTCACTCTGAGTTGAGTTGATTCTCACTCTGAGTTCAGTTGACTATGGGTGATTTGATTAATTAACTCAGAATGAATTGAATCAACTTAAAATTCTGAGTTCTGATAGTCCTAACTCAGACTGAGTAATTCAACTCATTCTGAGTTAAAATCAACTCACTGAAATTTACAGTGTACAAAAATGTGTTCCTAAGCCTAAGCCTAAAACCCAAGCAAAAGAACTGTAATCTACAATCTAAACCTACTCTTTTATAGACCCAACAGAAACCTGGACGCCCCTTAAAGTAACATGGGCCCTTAATTTTGTGGTATAGCAAACTCAAATAATTACTTATGAATCTTTAAACTTGGCATATATCAAAACCATGACCACGCAAATATGGGAATTCTAAGTTAAGCAGTACACTGCAAAAAAGGTGAGTCAAATTGACTCCTTCCAAAATAGGATCTACGGGAATACACAAACTGAGTCAACTTCAACTCCGCCAGAGTCAAACGTGCCACTTAATGAGCCGAATTTGACTCAGTTTGTGTAGTCGCGTAGAGCCTATTTCGAAGAGAGTACAATTTGACTCATCATTATTTGCAGTGTGCCATATAGAGCCATTCGCGAAAATTTCGCTGCGGATGCGGTGGGGCTCGAACCTACGACGTACGGACTATCGGTCCGCTGCTCTAACCACTGAGCAACGCAGCCATGCAAACTTCATTAAAATGACCCTATCCCGAAAGTTTGGCCAGACCCTTTGCAACTCAAATTAAATAACCCGAATTTATTTTACTGAAAGACATAGCACCTACGGCAGTATGCAAGAATAGGAAGGATTTCGTACAAAAATCAAAATACACCACTAAGAAACAATATATTTGTTGTAAACTCCCTGGAACTCAAAGATTCAGTATCCTTTTAAAACGTTAATACACTACGTTTAGACCGCCACAGCGAAAAGATGACATACTTTGTGTTTTAATGCGCCGTTCACATTAATTTCGTCAACGGTGCCATAAAATCTTTTACAGACAAAGACTACGACAAACTAGTTTTCAATATGACTTCATGATAGCCCTGGTCTATACGAGATTTTGTGGCACCGTTGACAAAATTATTGTTAATAAGTCGTTTCTCAACTTTCGGAAACAACAAGCTTCACAGACTAAATTCAAAACTATAGTACACTACAATAAATGCTGAGTCATTTTGACACTATCCGAAATAGGCTCTACGGGACTACACAAACTGAGTCAAATTGAACTCCGTTAGAATCAAACGCGCATTTGACTCAGTTTGTTTAGTCCTACACAGCCTATTTCGAAGACAGTCAATTTGACTCACCATTTTCTGCAGTGTCCACGCTATACGAAAAAAACGTAGTTTATATATTTTCATAAACACATATGTACTGTAGGACGATAAAATCAATTAATTTAAAATTCTCAAAACATATTTCATTATTCATTAGCTAAGCTTTTACACCAGATAAGCAACAATGTCCTCTGCGATATTTTACACACCGCCAATTAGTAATAGGTTGTAACATAACCAGCCTACAACAGCTACAGATGTGCGGACTTCCACACTGTAGCAGCGTTAGATTAAACGCAAAAACGTGCTTAGTTTCGGCCAATGTACAGAACAGTGGCGGAACAGTATTATAAACATATTCCTAAGCCTAAGCCTAAACGTAAGAATGAACATATTCCTAAGCCTGAGCCTAAGCCTAGCCAAGCAAAAAATTAATCTAATGCTCAAGTTTACTCTATTCTAGTCCCACAGAAAAACGTTCCGCCCCTGATCTTTACACAGACCTGAATCTCAAATCTTATCATTCATGAAGTTTAACGTTTATAAATTGTCAACAACTGATAATTGGTGCAATACACATTTAAAAATATGGACAAACTTTTCAACATTTAATATTATTCGATGCGTTCGTAAACGTGAAACGTATATGAAATTCCGTTTTCTGTTTGAATTTCACTCGGAACGTCATCAGGACTGAAATAGCAATTAAATACTGCACATTTATGCATGGATCACAATAACACAACTTATAAGGACACCGGATACAACATACCTATATCCAGCCACTCTGTAAAAACCCTCTACTTAAAATACTTTAGTTATATTTTACTATCTATTTTGAGTATAAGTGTACTAAATATTGAATAAATCTTTAAAATAAGCTAAACTCTCTGCTGTCATTTCCTGATTAATGAAGTAACTGTAAAGCTAAGAATTTTGTGTTTGCTTAAAATTAAGTGAAACTTTGCCAAGCACCATAGCAAGTACCGACAGTAAAATTGTATATGAGTAAAAAATTGTATAATTACTAATTTTCAAATTTTTCCCCATTTGGTACCTCAAATTCTTGTACTACACAACAACGCCTCTGCGAGGGGCGAGCCGAACTTACTTGTTGATCAATTTGAATTTATCAGTCGGAATGGACGGAAAGAACGTATCACACGCAAAATCAGCATGAATTTGAGTTAAATAAATACGATAACAACTTGGATGTTCCATGCCAGCCTGAAAAATATCATCAAACTGAAACAAATTAATCACAGAGGTCAAATGCAAAAAAAAATAATGCCAACTCTTCTATAGTTCACTGTTTAACGTCGTAAACTGTTGTTCAGCGTTTTAAAACCAATACTGCGATTTTGGGCCCAAGTAATGCAGCGTCCACAATAAGGAGTGACACAGTGGTGGAAAACGGAATTCGAGACCAGAATAGAGTAAGCTTAAAAGCTTTAGACTATATTTTTGCGTCGTTTAGGCTTAGGAATACGCTCATTCTTACGCTTATGGTTTAGGCTTAGGCTTAGGCTTGATTTTGTAACCCGTAAAACTACTGTGACACACTGGGCAGAACTTTGCAAATTTTATGCTAAATTTGTAAACGTAAAACGTTCAATAAAATTTAATTCTTAAAATTTGGTTTTAAAATAAAAAAAACTAAACCGAATCTCTCAAGCCGCACTATAAACGTTGTCAAACCATATCTTCGTACTTAAAAAAATTTCCTATTTCGCCAAAACCGGCCCAAAAAGCGACACACAGACATAAATCTGACAATACTGATTTAAATTTCTTGACTCAAACAACCAAAATGAACACGACGCATTTTTCAATTCCAAAATCATGTCAAACTTTGCAAAACACTATCACTGTAAATTCCAATGAATCGATACAAATCAACTCAGCAAGAGAGTTAGTTAATTCTGAGTGAATAACAGTTAACATTAACTCACTCTAAGTTGAGTTGATTTTCACTCTGAGTTCAGTTTACTCCAGGGTAAGTTGAATAATTAAGTCAGAGTGAGTTTTATTGACTCAGAATTGTGAGTTATGAAAGTCCTACATCAGACTGAGTGATTCAACTGATTCTGAGTTAAAATCAACTCACTCGGATTTACAGTGTAGGAAGCCTAAAAAACTAAACAACACCCAGCTTTCACTTGGTCAGAGTTTCAGAAAAACCCAGTCTCGAATTTGGTCAAACCAAGAGTGCATGATACCCTTTAACAAGAGTTGGCAACTGGGTACATTCTATGTAGAAAAATGTACCCAGCGCGCGTTGCATTTTTGGCTTACCCACCCTTATTTTGGGGGGTGTCAAAATCTTCATAGATGCTGAAATCCATGTGCTGTTTTCATATACTGAAAAGTGATTCGATTATATTTCGGTGTTGGCTGGCGGATACATGTGTAATGAACGTAAAATTGACCCCCCCCAAAAAAAAATGAGGGGGGTAGGACCAAAACGCAACGAGTGCTGGTAGATTTAGTTCCATGAAAAACAAGACGTTTTGCATACTCTTGTTTAACGGATCATCCACTCTTGGTCAAACCATTATATTATTTACTAATCCTAAACCAAAAATACCTGATACACTTCAGTGCCACCAATATTCCAAATGGTTTCAACTTTATCTGAATGTTCATTGTCAATTAAATTGATTGCTTCGTCCAAACTGCGGCATAGATAATCTGCTTTGGTCGGTTTTGTTCTTTAAACACTACGAATACATCAAAATATAATATGCGTACTCCGACTTTTTTTGAAACACAACAACATTGGCCTACATTTAAAAAAAGCACGCTTAGGCTTAGGCTTAGGCTTAAGCTTAGGCTTAGGCTTAACCTTAGGCTTAGGCTTACGACGACGGCCTTTTCCTAAGCCTAATCCGACGCATGTGTGGCGTAAAGCGTACAACAACCGAACGGCGTTATCCTTAGCTGTCCCGGCGAATGTAAAGAACAGGGACGGACCAGTATTATAAGCTTATTCCTAAGCCTAAGCCTAAGCGTAAAACTAAATATATTTTTAAGCCTAAGCATAACAATGAATATATTCCTAAGCCTAAGCCTAAGCCTCAGCCAAGCAAAAAAATTACTCTAAAGCTTAAACATACTCAATTGCAGTCCCACACAAAAACGTTGCGCTCCTGATCTTTACATGGGCTGCTGCTGTCCCGAAATTTCCTCTACATACATATAGAATTGCCGGTTTTATTTATCCTTACAGAGAGATCGAGAAAAAAAAGTCAAAAAATTACCGTTGTAGAATATATAAAATACAAAACGAACAACAACAACAACAACAACAACAACAACAACAACAACAACAACAACAACAACAACAACAACAACAACAACACTGCTCGAATCGATCACCGCCTTGTCGTGGGTCGAGCGGCTCCTGCCTCGCAGGTCCAAATGGTGGTCTACTTCCCCGATGCAACGAGACAATCACCTTCTCCGCGCATGAGGAGAGGGGAAACCGATCCAACGAAAACACACAAAAACGACAAACAACAACAACCACACCCAAACAACAAAAAACAAACCCAACCCCACCACCCACAAACACACACCCAAAAACCAAAAAAAAAAAAAAACCCAAAAAAAAAAAAAAACAAAAAAAAAAAATAAAAAACAACCCCCCCCCCCCCTGAAAACAGCACATGGATTTCACATCCTATGAAGATTTTGACACCCCCCATTGAGGGTGGCGCGAAAATCAACGTGGTATTTTTTTCTACATCGAATAGCCCGCAATTTGTTAAAGGGTCCCTGGTGCACTCCCTTGGTTAAGTGTTTTTTCTGAAACTCTAGACCATGGGTGTTGTTTAGTTTTTTAGGCTTTTTTATACACTGTAAATCCGAGTAGTGGTAACTCAGGAAATGTGAATCGCTAGTCTCCAGGACTTTCATGACTCACAATTACTAGTTAGTTCAACTTCCTGGGAATTAAACTGGAAATTTGCAAGTGAATAGAGACTGAGAACTTCAGAGTGAGTTAATGTTAATCTTATTTCACTCAAAATTAACCTATTTTGTGAGTTGATTATTATGATTAATTGGAAATTTTACAGTGATAGTTTTTTGCGAAGTTTGAGAATAATTTGCAAAATTGAAAAAATGCGTCGCGTATTTCCATTTTGATCTTTTGAGGTGGGGAGCAATCGGTATTGTCAGATTTATGTCTGTTTGGGCCAGTTTTGGGCGAAATAGGAAATTTTTTTTAGTATACAAAATCGAGTTTTGAGCAACGTCAAATAGTGCACTTGGTCCGGTTTAGTTTTTTTATTTTAAAACCAAAGTTAATTTGAACGTTTTACGTACAAATTTAGCATAAAATTTCAAAGTTCCGGTGTGGCGGGTCAGCGGTACAAACTTCTAGAGCCTAAGCCTAGACTAAGCGTAAGAATGAGCGTAATTCCCGTAACCCTAAACGACGCAAAAACGTGGTGCTGAGAACTTTAGGCTTACTCTATTCTGGGTCTCAAAATTCGTTTTCGCCCCACTGTAGCTCCCTTTATTGTGGAACGTGCCGTACTTGGGCCCCATCGCAGTATAGTTTTTTTTCTGAACAACAGTTTTGCGTCGTTAAACAGCGGAACTATCAAAAAGAAGTTGGCATTATTTTTTTTGCATTTGACTTCTGTGATTAATTTGTTTTGCGCAGTTTTGATGATATTTCAGCTAGCAGTCAAACACATTGTTATCATATTTATTTAACTAAAATTGATATTGATTTTGCATAAGTTTGTTTCGTCATTCGATTGAGTGTACAAATTGAGATGGTGGGCGGAGTCAGCTCGGCCTCGGCAACATTGCTTGTGTAGTACAAGAATTTCACAATGGGAAAAATTTGAAAATTCACTAATTCTACAATTTTTACTCATATATATTCGGTACTTGTATGGGTGCCTGGCAAAGTTTCACTTAATTTTAAGCAAAACACAAAATTCTTAGCTTTACTTTTCATTAATCAGAAATGACAGCAGGATTATTTTAAAGATTTATCATATTTTAGTACACTTATACTCAAAATAGATAGTAAAATTAACTAAAGTATTTTTAGTAGAAAAGGCATGATATGGTGTCCTTATAAGTTGTGTTATTGTAAATTGCAAGTGTAAATGTGCAGTATTTAATTGCTATTTTGCAGTCCTGATATGGTTACAAGTGAAAATTCAAACAGAAAACGGAAAAAATATACGTTTAGCATTTCCGAACGCATCGAATAATATTAAATGTTGAGGTTTGTCAAATTTTGATGTGTATTGCACCAATTATCAGTTGTTGACAATTTATAAACGTTAAACTTCATGAATGATAATTTCAGGGTCTGTGTAAGGGCCGGACTAACTATGCCTGGGGACTAGAATCAGAGTAAACTTGAGCATTGACGAGTTTTTTGCTTGGCTAACTTAGGCTCAGGCTTAGGAATATGTTCATTTCTTTTACAGTTTTTTAGCTTAGGCTTAGGAATATGTTTGATACTGTTCACTGTTCTGGTACATTGGTTTGGTTTGATATTAAGCGCTGCTACAGTGTCAAAAGTTCGCACATATATAAGTATTTGTAGGTCAAATTGTACAACCTATTACTAATTGGGGCGGTGTGAGAATATCGCAGACAGTATTTGTTGTGTGAAAAGCTTTAGCTAATAAATAATGAATAAATTTTGAATTAATTGGTATTATAGTGTACACTATGAAAATATATAAACTACATTTTTGCCGTAAATTTTAAAAATTTACTGCAGAAAATGGTGAGTGCAAATTCAATTATTTTCCCCTTCGAAATAGGCTGTGTAAACTTAAACTAAACTGAGTCAAATGCGCGTTTGCTAACAGTTTTTGGTCATAGTTTGTGTAGTCCCCCGTAGAGTTAGGGATAAGTATAAATAACTAGGATTTTTATTGTAGTGTCTTACTGTAGTTTTGATTTAGTACGAAAGTTGAGAAAACGACTTATTAACAATTATGATTTTGTTGCAAACAGTACCACGAAATCTCGGTATAGACCAGGGCTATCAGTGAAGTCATATTGAAAACTATTTTGTCGTAGTCTTTGTCTGTAAAGATTTTATGGCACCGTATGACGAAATTAATGTGAACGGCGCATTAAAACACCAAAGTATGTCATCTTTTCGCTGTGGCGGTCTAAACGTAGTGTATTAACGTTTTAAAAGGATACTGAATCTTTTGAGTTCCAGGGAGTTTACAACAAATATATTGTTTCTTAGTGGTGTATTTTGATTTTTGTACGAAATCCTTCCTATTCTTGCATACTGCCGTAGGTGCTATGTCTTAAAATTAAATGAATTAAAGATTATTTAATTTAATTGCAAAGGGTCTGGCCAAACTTTCGGGATAGGGTCATTTTGAGGTTTGCATGGCTAGTTACTGTAGGCAGCGGACCCAAATATCCGTACATAATAGGTTCGACCCCCACCACGAATTCGGCGAATGACTACTATGGCACACTGCAATAATAATAGGTCAAATTGTACTCTTCGAAATAGGCTCTACGCGGACTACGGCAAACTCGGTCAAAATTAACAGTAAGTGGCACGTTTTGAAATTCGGAGTTGAAGTTAGGTAGTTTGTGTCCCGTAAATATTTTTTGGAAGGAGTCAATTTGAGCTCAGTTTTTTGGTGTACTGTAACTTTCAATTTCCCATATTTGCGTAATCATATATTGATATATGCCAAGTTTGAATTCCATAAGTAATTATTTGAGTTTGCTGTGCCCAGCAAAATTAAGGGCCCATGTTCTTCAAGGGGCGTCCAGGCTTTCTGTTGGGGTAGGTTTTGATTAAATTCGTTCTTTTGCTGGGTTAGCTTTGGAACACATTTTTGTACACTGTAAATTTCAGTGAGTTGATTTTAGCTCAGAATGAGAATTGAGAAGTACTCGGTCTGAGTTGCATATCAGAAGTTTCCAGAGTTTTGCAAGTTGAATTCGATTACCGTGCTGAGTTCATTGAGATGGGATGGCCCATAGACTGCGGAACTCGGGGATAAGAGCCAACTCCAAAAAATACAAATAACTCGGTTTCTGAGATATTAATTCGGAGTGAGCCCAACTCGGTTAAATAAATTGATTAATCGACTTATTTTACAGTGTCACTTTAGGCCTTATTAGGCTTTAGGAAGTGCGCTTTAATTTAATATTACGTACTCTGGCCGAATGAAGAATATCAGAAATAAGCTTATTAGCGGTGTGACAAGTGTTCTCTATTTTATAATATGGCCATACGTGAAAACTTTTATCATTCTCACTAGAAATCAACACGGAGAAAACTGGCC
>JASANG010001756.1:0-49302 GCA_030248215.1 Enoplolaimus lenunculus
TTTAACAGCAGCTAAGGGTTGCGCTATACTTGACGCGTCCGGCGCCATCCGTCACCTGTACTGCGCCGTCTGTCACCGTACGTGGTCACCCGTACGCTGCCGTCCAATAACTACGTAACGAGTACGGCGCCGTCCGTCACCGTGCGTCACCCGTACGGCACCGTCCGTCACCGTGCGTCACCCGTAAGGTGCCGTCCGTCACCATAGCGTCAAGTACGTCGCCGTCCATCACCATACGTTATCGTACTTGAGTTATTTGCGTACGGTATAGCACGGTGACGGACGGCGCCGTACCGCGTGTCGGACAGCGCCGAACGGGTGACGGACGGAAAGTATAGCGCAACCCTTGAACTTGAACATAAAACATAATCGAAAATGGTAATGAATTTTGAATCAAAGCGGTTCATGAAAAATGCGATAACGCGGTGTACTCCTACAGCGTTTTTGAAATTTAGAAAACTCAGTATATCACTTTTCCGTAACACACGAGCGGAATATCTAATCGTGGAAAGTTTAATACCATTCAGCAAAAGTTTGCAACCCAAAGTTTTTTCGGCTCCAACTTTAAACGACAAAAAATTCAATTTTTAAGTATTCACACATTTTTCCGGAATCAGCTAGGGAAGGTGGTGAAAAGCTCAAGACTGCAAAAAATTTCGATAATCGGACCATGTTAAAATAAACGCCGGCTCCGGTTGTCATGTGAAAACTGGAAGACCTCGACGACAACATATATTTTCTACCACGAAAATATTTTATGCCAACAATTTCGACCGTTGCGCAGCATACAAGTTGCTCTTACGATGTCTGAGCGAAAAATAATCTTAAGCTTAAGCTATTTTATATATAGTCACGCGGAAAAGTTGTTCTTTTAAAAGTAATGAGCAATTTGTATGTTGGGAGCGGATACTGAAAAACGATTACACTACAGTATTTCAGACCGGAAGGGCAAAGCATCAACGATAGTGCAATAAATGAAATGTTTCTACCTCATTGAATACGGGTTAAAAGGGACGGCCTCCCTGACCCCATATCTGGAGGTATGCTACACATAGCGCATAGTTTTGACTAAAAACGGGGCCATATTTTACTATATGAGCCTATCAACTAAGCATAGCCTATAGTCTCTTAGTCACCCAGTCTTTTGTTGTCTCGTCGGGTAGGTCCCTGTAGTCCAAAAACTATAGTTTCAATTTTCATCATGACTATCACAACAATCACACTGATCACGCGTCGCGGATGCTGTGATACACTGAGCGGTCGCCAGTTGTGGACTGTAGTAAAGTTGTTGATTTCGGCGTAGCTTTGAAGTGGACCGCAGGTCAGATTTTTAGACGAAGGTCGGGCAGCTGGCGCTGGGGATGCTACGCTGTTGCTGACTGACCCAGAAGACCAAAACGGGAACGCAGCGAATGCACGGCGGATCAAGTGGGTAGTTTCTCGATGGGTTGGTTTCGCCACAGGCTGTCTGGAAAAACTGTGGAGTCCGTGGCTAGTTTGAGGGGGATTTGCATGGTCTGCTCTCGAAGGGATTTTGTTACAACGGTAACATTTGCAAATGGAAGTATCTGGAGGGGGGTCTCGGTATTGGATTTCTGTGGGTAGTTTGGACAAGCAAGGGGGTCCAGCAGGGTGCGGTAAACACGACGCGCGGGCGGAGCAAAAACGATGCGATGGCGTCGGGCTCGGAACTGGTTTATGGCAGCGGGCATCCGCAACTACTAATGGTGGGGTTTTTTTCTTGGGAAGGTTGTCGTTCTTACGGTAGTCACCAGGTGAATCGAGATCACGATGCTTTTCGACAACGTCTGAAGACCAGTGGCAGTGTTTTTCGCCATGACGGGGCTGGGCGTGTTTTCGGCTCCCTCGGCTATGTTGTTGCTGTTGGTCACTACGTTTTGCCAGTCCTCCCCCACTTCCACCGCCACTACCCCCTGTGGTGCTAACAGCCATCGCCAGACAGCCTTTGCTGATTACTCGGCCATAAAACAACGGGTTCAGGACTGAATTAAAAACAATCAGCCCGAACATAAAGTACAGGTTTGCTTCGACATGCGCGTATGCAGTGTTGTCTATCAAGTCCAATATAAACATTACGTTATACGGTAACCAACACGCAATATATGCTCCTACTATCGCGAAAGTTGACCGAAAAATTTTCTTCTTAGCTCTCAGCAAGCCTTCGTAAGCACTGTTTGAGGTGTTGTCCGGATCTTCAGGGCTGTCACGGTTGCTGTAGGTTGCTCCCATTGAAATCCCTCTCAAGAGTTGTGGTTGTTGCCCTGTTCCTATAGTTGTTGCGGTAGTTGAGCAACTTGATGAACGGTTAGTCCCAGTCAGGGATGACATCCGTGTAGTAGAGGTCACTGCTGTCGCTTTGCTGTCAGAGCGATTTTCCCAACGAAGGGCTGGAGTTCCTGTTGTTCCTCCGTGATAGTTTCCGCCTACGGTTCCGATATCTATTGAAAATGTGACACTGGTGCGTTTGAATTGTTCTTTAGCTGTTGTCGCTGTGGTTAAGCCCTCACTTGACGCGTATATCCCGGCCGCCCCACATCCTGGTCTACCAGCGGCTTCGAAACCTTGTACGGGATTGGCAACCGGAAGTAAATAGCACCATTCCATTGTCGTTTCGCTAGTACTTCCGGGTTGAACAATTTCTTGTGTCCCTGTAGTCTTTTTAGACTTTTCAAGCATATCTTCTTTTGGATTGGATTTTTTGGACGAGAATAATTTTGTCGATAACGATCTTGCAGTTGTTGCCATTGTTGCTGCTAGAGTTGTCTGGACTGAGTGAGACTCGCTAGCGTTCAATGGGCATTGGAGCGACGATAGAACTGGGAGTAAGCCACCGGAACTGGCATCTGCTGAGTTTGAACGATATACGGCTGCACCACAAATGCTACAGTGTAATCCGAGCGCAGTAGTTGTAGATCCTGACGCTGTTAATGCTAGTTCAACAGCGGATTTGTTGCTTCGAAAGCTTGGGCGACGTGGTAGTACATATTTTGTGTTTTTGTTATTATTATTGTTGTTGTTGTGGTGGTTATGGTTGTTGTTGTTGTTGTTATCGTTGTCGTTGTCGTTGTTGTGGTTGTTGTTGGTGGTGGTGTTGTTATTTTGATTACAGTCATCAATACAAATGTTATTGTTATGCTTATCATCGTTGTTGTTTTTATCGCTTTTAGATACCACTGTGCCTTCTCCGAACGCGTTTGCCTGACCATTGAAAGCATCTCGTGAACTTCCAGGTATCGATGCTCGATTACACTGAGGGGTGTTGCATTTAGTACCAGCGATAGCTTTAGGGCTACCAGGGTATGGTATAGCAGATGGCAGCGTAAGACTCGTTCTTTTAGATACGGGTCCCGGATTGAGCTGATGGTGGATAGCTGGAGTCGCCGCTACCCCCATAGAAGATCGAACAGTGAGTAGAGACTGTAGCCGTTGAGATGAAACATGGTTTGCGGATTTGGTGATTACTGGTTCAACCAACGGAGCCAGATAAAATATCGATGTTGAGGTTGCATTTGGTGCCTGAGATGGTGTTCCAAGTTGGCATCGGATCAATTTTGACAGTTGATGTTGTTGGGCATCGTGCTCGAATTGAAATTCTTCATCAGGTTTAGGATAATCTTCGCCACTGTTTCCAGCCAATCCAGAGAGCCATTTCTGTCCGATACTGGTTCGTTTTGGCTGTGTAGGTGGTCCCAAGTCGGTATGAATGGTCGATGTGGGAGTTAGCGATTGCTGGCGTGTCGCCTCGACAGTTGCACGTCGCGATTTGGATGGCGGCGGTTGACAGATTGTGGATAGTTTTCGAGTTGCGCAATTTATACATAATACAACTGCTTTCATTCGAGGTACGGTATTTGGTTGGTTGCCGATTGTTTGGGCTTTGATGTTTGACGCCAGTTGATGTTGGTTGATGTTCGTCGATGTTTCAGCTTTGATGTTTGCTGCCGCTTGATGTTCTTTGATGTTTGCCGCTAGTTGAGTCGACATTTTCGATGCGGACGAAGTTGACGGGTGAGAAATTTTCTGCAAGCGTCCTTGTTCCGGTGAATGTTGCGATTGTATGAAATCGTGATTTGGAGAAGGCGGCTTTTTTGATGTTTCATCTTTGCTGTCGGTTTCTGTTGATGAAACTTGTTTATGTTGTTGCTGTTGTTGTTGCTGAAATTCGCTCGATGTTTGGATACCAGAAGACTTTTCTTTTGCATAGCTTAGTTGGTTTTGCCATGCAGGTTGATGTCTGTTCCATCCGTGTTTGAGTTCTTCAGAATCGCTCTGGTCAACTTCCTCGTCAATGCTTTGCTTCCAGTCAATTGATCTGCCAAGTGGAGAAAGCATGTTAATACCATCTGACGGTCGGGGTATCCCAGAAAACCGATGCTCACTGGTATGTGGAGAATTTTCGCAGGATTTTTGTTGTTGCTGCTCTCTTTCTTGTTGTTGTTCACAGTTCCAACAATTGCACACTATTCCAAGCTCAAAATTAGGGCACCGGCTACGACTAAATGTGACGATATCTGTAGTAGTAACTACGTCGGTTAAAAGTCCTGTTTCGGTTGTACGAAACCGGCCCATATTATCAGGATCTATTACAGATGATGCTTTTCGAGCTGCTGCTGCCGTTGAATATAGTCGCTTGCGGCTTAAGTTGCGGCAGACCCACGCTGAAAATAATCGCCTGTGGTTAGAATCAGTCTCGCATAAAATCAATACACTGAAGTGAAATGCTACTTCAAGACAAAACGCAAAACCTGTCCAATGCACCATATCTAGTTGCCCGTGTTATTTGATGTATGCTTTTGTACGGTTTGCCCGACGTTAATGGTTGCGGTGTAGACAAAGGCAATGGGTTTAGTCTTAGGCAATGCTTAAGCAAAAGGCTTAAGCATCTGCGGTGTGAGAGAACTAGTGAAAATGAGGCATAATCGACTTTTTTGTGCTTTGAGTTTAGGTTGTGCAACAATTTTCATTATTAAGAAGCTGTGTTAACATTTCTTGTGACAATTTCTTATGGTTGTAGAGCCAATCTGAGCCCACTAGGCCTATAGTGAATTAAGCATGTTGGATGGTCCAAAAATTTTAGGGGCTGCAAGTGCAGATTTCGTATAATTTATAACCAAAGCTGAAACTTTTTTGAAGTCAAGATTTTTCTAACACTCTTGGATGTTTTAGCCAACGGTCCTCACATGCTTAACGTGGCACTTACCAATAATAAACGCATAACACAACGTCGCAATGACGGCCGGGATCCAAAATGTTAACGCCGTATGACAAATTGAATAAACCCGTTGCATACGAAACGGATACTCTTCTACCTCACCGCCGTCGACAACTCCATTGAATGACCCCTGCTCGTTTAAATTCGAATCCGTCAATCCGGAACTCGAAATGTTGGCCATGGTGATTTGAATTGAATTTATAGACGTCTGTGTAACCAGTCGTTGAGAATTTTGACCGCAAATTGACTGAAATCTTCGAATAGTCCATATGGTTACACATTGACTAAATCGAGGTGCGTGCCGAGGGAACGGAGTAAACGCACGCCAAACGTACAGTTGCGGACCAGCAGCCGCTATGGCGGAACACCACGCGACTGCTAAAGCACCCTTTACGCGACGCATTGCAGTTGCACCGTGATGACGCATCGGGAACGCGACGGTAGCGAAACGGTCAACTGCAATGCAGACCACAACGAACGATGACGCATGGAATGCTGTAAAATTAAAAATTATTCTCAAAAGTGTCGAAGTATTTGCTAAACACGAAAATTATATATTTTTGAAACAGTCTTCATTAGACCGAAAAATCATGGATCTGTCACTGCGCAGTGGATATGCATTGTTTTTTGGGTACGGAAAGCGTTCAATCGCATACTATTGTTTGAAAATCTGCATTGACTCTTAACATCAGCAGAAGAATTCTATTTTCCATAATCCAAAAATTTTTTGTCTGAAGTTTCGCAATAATATATTAGTGGACGCAGCTTGCAGAGTTGAGTGAAAAGGTGTTAAATTTTCCGCAATAACATGTCAAGTGAGTTACGGTAAACTAACTGATTTGGTGCCTTACCAGATAGCTGGCAGCACACCAAATCAATTATTTGATCATAACTCGTTAACCAATCGTTCCAATTTTGGAAAGTTTAGCACCATTCAACTAAATAAAGTCCGCAATCTGCGTCGAATAACATAATGCAGCTTTCACGATAAGATTTCCCAGCTGCGCACAAAAAACGTCATATGGTTGGGTTAAAGCGTGGCAATTTTCAAAATTACCACCCGTTAACCTTACCCTAACACTGAAAACGCATATAACCGTACCCTAACGCGTGTCACTGCTTCCTCTGTGACACTTGAGGTCGTCAAGGAAAGCTCAAATATGTAAAAAAACTTTAAATCGAACCTTTTTTGTGGAAACGCCAACTGATGGAATAACGGAAAAAATCCCAACTGGAGATTGGGTACTGCCGCGTTGGGACGTTGTGATAAGTCCAACCAGTAACAGATAAAATTAGTAAGCTTTGCATACTATCAGATATTATGCACTCTTGAAGATAGCAAGTTGACTGAATATAAACCAGAGTACATTATATACTCATGGGTCTGATTAATAAAGCAAAATCTGAAATTTTACCAAAAGAATGAACAAAAACCGCTAATGAGCATAAAAATCACTAAATCTTACCTAACGAATGAGCAAACAGCAACGCTGGGCACAACAACGCTCCACCGCGCCATTGATACGTCGCCAGCCAGCACAGTTTTGAAGTCGAATACACAAATATCACGAGTAAATCGGTTAAATTTAAATGCAATTTGAGCAACAATAGTCGATTATGTGGTTTACTTCCGGTACTCGTAGACGGAATTCCGGCACCGGCACCGTGACCACCTCCTGTTGATCCGGATGACCTCCGGAATCGTTCGTTTAGTTTAGTGAGGGCAATTAGATTGAGTGGGGCGCCGAGTATGAACGCAAACGCTAAATATCCCATCTCTATATGGTCTGTTAGCGTTGGAGTTGGAATTTTGAACGGAATGCAAGGATTTGAGAAGACACTGGGTACGTTTGAAATATCAGAGGTAGCAGTAATACCAGTAGCTATTGTAGAGCGATCCTTTGAAGCGTTGACTGGTGTTTGATTAATATTAAATTTTTGAATCGAATAATTTAAGGTAGATGTTGTGAGCAGTGTTGGAGATGGGTAAAAGCGTTCTTTTGAAGTTACCGTTGCGGTACTTGTTTGTACAAATGATGCTAATACGATGAGCATAGCCCAGAGTAATATTGAACTAGGCATAGTTGCTGTTTTCAGTTGAAAACTAGGAGCCATTTGAAATATGAATAGTTCAATTATTACAATTTTGTAATCGTGATGGTTCGATTGTTTTCTGGAGCTTGTAATGAGTTCGTAGATTCTTGAGCCAGTTATGTTGAAATAATTGTTCCATTTCTGATAATATAACCGATATTGAACATTATTTATTTTTATACGATTTTATTTGACTGTGACACATATTATAAGTCTGTTAACATCTACATAACAGTTTTTGTAAACAGTGAACTATGGAACGTAAGGATTCCAACTTGGAATTACAAATAGCTTTCAGTGCCAATTTCCGTTCCGTAACAGTATTCGAAATTGTGCGTAGCTCATATCACTAGTTAGCATTTAGGTTTTGCAGCATATTAAGATCTGTCGTAGATAGAACAATTATTCTTTAATATTTTAAACTATTCGTTCGGTTCGTGCATACACTAGAGCATCGCTATCTTGCCGTGCTAGTGAATAAAGAAGGAGTGTATCCACAAGTGTGGAACGCGTGCGATAGCACGAGTTCTGCACGAGTGCGCTGCGCGAGTTCTTGAGTCACCTTTACAGCACCAACTGTGCTGAACAATTTTGCCCTAAACGCACGGTAGTTGTAGCACGCTTCTAATTATATGCGTTGTGATACAAGCTTCAGTTACATGCCAGTCGAAACACGATTTGGCTACAACATGCTACTGCTATTATTTGAAAACAATTTTAGCATTTTGATTTTATGATGCTTGCCCGTAAGCATGTCGTTCTTTAAAGACATAAACAACTTCTATAGTTTGACGTAAATGATTCTCGTTCTCGATAAAGTATTGTCTGCGATCATTTATATACTTGATAACAGAAGTCGTTTATGTATAAACAAAGATGGGTGAAAAATATCAGACAACTCAATCCGTGAAACCTTTGTCCCTAGTCGATAAATGTTTTTGCGGTTAAATACAACAATTTCATGCAAAGACGATCTTTTATTTTAGCATCTATGTTAGAAACATTTTTTCGCGTCTTCTAGAAATGTTCCTGCCCCACAATTCAATGGTTGTGGGGCTGAAAAATTATATGCGCATCGAGTTGTTCATTATACGCTTGTATGCAAAGCATTAGACATTTACCACTAGTTTATTGCAGAAAAATATCGAAAAAATCAAAAATTTAAATTTTGAAGAATATATAATCCATTAACGCGCCAAGCCACGTTATTTGTACGAATAGCGGACGAACTTTTCATTTTCAGACTCGTCCGTCCGCCCAGTATGTTAGACGAGGCCCAATATGTTTACTTTGGGCCTTACATGGACTGTGCACAATAGTGGTGGGGGCACAATTTTTGCCTAGAAGCTCTTCCTTCGTGTCGCATCGGTTGAAATCGTTTATAGTGACAATCCTGGATAACTGTGAAGTGTTTAAATCCTGAAAACAATTCACAAAAATCCTTTTGTCGTATAAGTCTTAACAAATTAATTAGTCTAAAACTTGAACATTGCACTCCCACGGAAAAACGATAAGCTATGATCTTTACATTGGACTAATTCTCTTTAACGAAAATTAGACAGCTTAATAAGTTCAGCTGCAGGTACCCATCTTCATTTTTAACTTAGGATATTGTTTCAGCCCAGACTCATGCGGCTGCTTAGGTCCAGTATTGGACTGTAGGCTTTTCGGGAGCTGTTACGAACTGTTTTACCGCTTAGTATATACTATATCAATGCTGTAAAGAGAGAGCATGTCAAAGCAGTGTTTTCACAGTCATACAACCAAGAACTATAAAAATAACATACATGTCAGTTTTTTTAAACCGATTTCATTTAAGTTAACTGCCCAATGTAACTAAATTTGTTGTTTATACCAGAAAGGAGAGTAAAAATACTTTAGGGCACCGTTTATAGTTCTTCAAACAGCAACCTTTCGGAACAACAAGCTGATAGGAGCAAGGCGTTAAAGATAAAGTGGCAGAACTTTTCACTTTTTATAGTCATGAATATGTTCTATATTTCATGTCAAATCTAATTTCAAATTATAGGATTTAAAGCCGTCTCTCGGTTGGGACGCGTATTCCGTCACCACATAGCTATAAACATTGTGCATCGTGCCTGTCTTCATTTCAAGTACATAGCTTGCATTTTAACTGTTCTCATATTCTCCTCCAGAAAGTGGCGAATGCACAACAATCTGCATGCAAAGTTTCTTTTTACAAACAATCACGTTTCTGTTCTAAGAAAATATTGTAAACAAAGTAATGCTGGAAAATTGCCCAAAACACGTGTGTGGGATCTTCCCGGTTTTATGCTTGGATTTATATTTACTGCTTAATTATATAGCTAAACCAAATAAAAATCAACTTGGACCTGCAATAATTTGGCTTGTTCCGCTATAGTAAACACAAAGATCAAAAATATTTACAAATGTATACTTGCGAAATTAGATTTTTCCCTTCCTTTAGTAGACATATTAAACAGTACTAGGAGCATTGCAGAACAAACGGTTCTAAGTCGTGATAAACAGTAATCAAACAGAATTTGCAAACTATCAGCTGTGCATTTTTTTATTGCTTCTAGTAGATGATTACTATTTTGTACATGAATTTTGTGTAATTTTCGATTTCGAAAATTAATTTCAGCGTTCGGTGACCAGCTCGATGAGCCGTAAACGTAGCCTCATAAAACCGAGTGGGGTCGAAAGTCGGCCTCCCAAATAATTGCGGATAATTTAGTTTTGGAACTATACTGAAAAATAAAAATATATAGAGTATTTGGCAAAAACGAATTTTGAAACCAAGCGAAAATCCCGAAACAATTACTTGTTCGCACCACTTTTATCTCGTTCTGGAAAGGAATGGACTGGTTCGATAATAGATGAATCATGTAATTTTTTAGAACGCAAAATAAATTAAATCAAGGATTTTTTCCTACTGTTTGCAAGTGAGTATTTGAAATCTCTTGAGGGCTAGCATAAACGTGCTTACAGCAAGCTGATTTATCTGGAAATAACATGTTTTTCTTTTCAGGTTAAATGTTACGACGAAAAATAGTTCTGCAGTCCGTGACCGAATAACAGTGGGTACCCTCTGGACAGGCCAAATATCAGTCCCCCCTCTTATTCGGGTTTACGGGCCCAAGACGTCAAAGTTTGCGATGATCTCTTGATAACATTTCTATTTTGCAATTATATATATCCTTGAAGTTGTATCTATTATATGAAATAAAAAATATTCATGCCGATAAAAATGTGAGACAAAATTTTTAATCAAAATCAAAAACACGACTGTTGCTTTCCGCAAATTTCGATGACAGCACGGAATCATAATCAGCTGCAGATGTGAGCCTAATTTACGTATTAGTTGACGCAATACAACAACGTCATTGAGTCACGATATTACGTGTATTATATATTAGGGTTCCCTGCGATTGCATCATGACTTAAATATAATTTAAACAAAAATCGTCATAAAATTAACAATGTTCAATAAAAGGCAATGATTTTTCAGCCGTGGAGTTGCTTCTTGTTGCACTGGGGCAGTTTACATCGTAAAAGCATTATCCGATCACTAATGTAGTGTGGAGCGGTATCAAAGGTCGAACCCCTCTTGGAATTTCTATCCACGGCTTTTAGGCACTTTTTTCAGTTGGCTACTCAACAAGCCCTCCAGCTTTCAATTTTAAATATGACATGTGCCCCATTTCAAAGATCTTTACTGCGCCCAGGCGCTGAATTCCTCGTTTGGTGAGCAACGTGTAAATATATGGGAAGTAAGTGCATTTCAGACTGACAACCAACAAAATTTATGCTCTCCTGCCATAATATTCATTTAGGAATGATTTGAAAGACGTTGATTAAAAATTTATACATGGAAATAGCATAGATTTTACAATCAAAGCATTGTAACTTTGCTCACTGGCTTGTTTATCATCTTTCCACGAGTTTCGGAAAGGGTATAATGCCTGCACACCCACTTTGTAGGACGCCCTGAACAGCGGCATAAGTACGATCCGAGTTGATTACTTAAAGATACAACTAATACTTTAAAATAATCGAGTTTTATATTGTATATTATTTTTAGATTAAGGTTTCACAATCGAACAAAAACAATTTTTGTCATAAATCTAAAATACGAGAAACGAAGATTGAAATAAGCTTAAAGATGCTGCCAGAATGTCATTTCGGAAGAATATCCTTTAAAGCAATGTTTTTCGAATAATTAATAGAAGCGAATGAAAATTTTTAGACCCTAATGAAGCAGAAAGCCGAAACCGCTTTTGCATAGGGAATTGAATATACCTACTATATATAAAACCCGAAGAACATATTGTTTTTGACCAAATCATTGTCTATTTTTGATTAATACATATTTATGCCAGATTTTAAACATACTGATCACTGTTTGATCAGGCGCCCTAGAGATATTCGATTACGCACAGAGCCTAAATTTTGATTTAGTGATGTTTACCAATTGTCTATATATAGTTTGTGAGTATATGGCTTTGCCTTTAGGTTACATTTATGACCGAGAAATTTTTCAAAATTATTGTAGAGGTATGCACCAACGCCGCCGTGAAAAAATTCACAGCATACCATCACCAGACACAGAAATTTCTGACGGGGGCAAGCTGGTAAAACTTATGAAACGCAATTTTTACTGTATGTAATATAAAGAATCAATTTTCTCAGTGGGAAAATTGTAACATAAGGACGTTACCATTTTATCACAAAAAAAATTTCTGACGGAGGGCCGTATGCCTTTACCATCTCTACATCCACAAAATACTCATGCGTACATTAACACAATACAAAACAGTACATTAAAACCAGGGATGTGGCGATTAATCGGCATCGGCATCGGTAATAATCGGCAGTTTTCAGTTAGAGAGTGCCAGCCCTTTTACTGATCAAAGAAATTAACTGATGTGTCTAAATCAATTCTCAGAGCTAACTTAAACCTGTTGCTAAGCTTTTCAACAAGACGAAGCCGGGGCCACGGGCCCTTTTTGGCCCACTCTTGGCTGCGTACACCGGCAATGACGCAAACCGGATTTCTGCTAAATTTATGACGTAAACAACTACTCTGATTTACAGACAATATCCAAAACCCAGCAAAACAGACATTGTGAATATTGCACTGGAAAAAATTTTGTTCAACATGAATGAATGGAAGCATTCTGAAAATAACTGTGCTATATTTAAATTTAAGCTCGTAAACAGGGACGTATACAAGGTGTAAACAGAAGGGTTATATTCTTCCGCGGAATTTCTCAAAAACTACACTTTTTACAGGTGTTTGAATAACCCGTTGAATCCTAGAGTACAATTAAAATTCCTCTTTGGCTACGCTTGACGCCAGAAAACTTATATGAGAATATACCCTTCGAAACGAGTTCCTGTCGCTACGCTTGCGCTCGTGAAATAACATACTTCATTCACAAATTCCTGTTTTAGTATTATATACTATCAACCTGGGAAACTATTCAATTGCAAAAAAGTCAGAATCGTCTATTTTACAACTTTTTAAAAGTGTCTGAAACGAGGGCACGAATCATGAATTAAAAGACGAAGAGGGTGCGGTTTCGATATCAATTGTCTGTCCCAGAAATTATAGTGCAAAAACTCTCGAGGGAGAACTTAAAACGCGATTATAATGTTATATAGGAAAACTTGGGCATTTATGCCTTTTTTACGGGACATGACTTGGGTACAGCCACTTCAATCCCGTTTTTAAGAGCACAAAAGATCAATAATACACCCCAGAGAGCAGCGGGATCGGTCCCGCAGCCAGAATGGCGTGACCGGATATCCGGCTCCGGCGAAATTCGACATCCAGCTCCGGTATTTTAACTTGCCGGATGTTTTCTTAAAAACTTCAAAAAAATTGAAAACATTTGTATTTATGCCATTTAACATTGAACTTATTGACTTACTTTTACATATTTTTTCTGTCATACAGGTAATGTAAATGTTTGCATGTGCCCGTGTACGTTTATAATCTTTATGGGTTATACTAACGCTAAAAACCTGATAAAGATATAAAGTGTTATTTCATTATTTCACGGGCGTAACAGTATATCTCAACATATTCCTATTCCTAAGGCTAAGCCTAAACTTCAGCGTAAAAGTCTGTAAAACTAAGCCTAAGCAAAAACAATAGCCTTAATCATAGCTACCTCTATTTTATAGTACCTATGGAAAACTGGACTATCTTAAAAACAACATGGGCCGAACAAATAGTGTAAACTGAATGTAACGCTACAAAAACATAGAGTAATTGCATTAGGGTCGTTTTAAAGTGTTAAAAATGCATCAGCGTGAGACGTTAAGATTTGTCACTAAACACTCTTGACACCTTAGAACCACGAAAATTAGAATTGTTAGCTACGTTCTGATATTTGAATGCAATCTAGTATTGATTTGAGTTCATTATCCTGCTCTGGCTGGATGTTATTTTGGCCCCCGTGGATAATTTTCAACATTGCTTGTAAGTCATCAAAAACCCTTGAATGCCCGTCCTGAAAATTTTCCAGCCTCCCCTCCCAGCAAGTTGAGCTGCCTACGGGCCTGAGCAGAATGTGAAAAATTATTGAACTGGAAGGAGGGTTGCTTAAAATTTGCCAGAGTTAGAGGTTAAACAAAACTAGGCGTTAAAATGATGTATATTTTGGTTTCAACTATAGGTATTGTGCAGATCGAAGTGCCGTGAATGAAGGCCTAAACATACATCTTAGCCTGAACTACGCTAGCCCCACGGCCCGACCTGTGATTTTGTACAGGGCTTGTTTTCACGTTCTTCCACTTGCAGATCAGACAAGAATGTGTTCGCTAAAACTTTGTTTACTAAAGTTTTATGGATCATTTATCAGGTTAATAACTTCAGCTTAACAATTTTTGATTAATAAATAGGATCAAAAACAATAAACTTTAATAGTACTACTGGATAGTACATATTAAGTTTAATTAGTCTAAAAGGGTCCAAGAGCAGATAATTAGTACCAGGCAATTATTGCGAACGCTTGCAATGTTTGAAATGAGGTATTTCTGGGCAATTGTAAACGTAAGCTTAAATGTAAGCGTAAACATAAGCCCCCAAGTATAAGCCTAGGCCTCTCAACAGAGTACAACCGAAGATTTGCCTTTTATTGCGGGAGAAAATCGTCCCCCGGCTCCGTCACTGACAGAATTTTTGTCGGAGGCTCTGGCAGTTTTGGCAGAAAATCGTTTTAAGTTGTACAATAATTGTATCGTCCGGTGCGTTTAGCTTGAAGTATTGGTACAACTTTGAGCAATAAACTGTCGGGATTACTTAAAAAATCGATTTAAAGCTAATTTGCTACAAATTAGCAAATTAAATACTGTTTTATCTACCCACTTTGGTTTCACCTCAAGCTCCTGTGGGTTTTGTTAAAGATACTCAGTAAGAATTTTTTCATTAACCCTTTCTCACATGAATATTTGTAATTTCACATGAGATGTAATTTCAAGGTGAGATTCGAACCCCAGTCTCACGGGTAGATGACCACGGAGCTATAGGAGCTTGACGCTCAAGCCCGAGGGGGCTCTCACGTCTTGTAGACATTTAACACTGCGTATATATGTTATAAATGTTAAACATTGCTCACAGTGTGTGTATAGTTTGTACATTATTGTATTTTTGCTCATAGTATACTCTATGAGCGAAAGGTTAATCTCCGGCACCGGTTTTAGCTCCGGCGTTTTTCACTGCCGGGGCTGCACACAGGCTGCTAAATCAGTAGAGGTCAGTAGCCAGCTCAACATGCAGGGGTCCAGAAAGGGCATGCTGTTGATATGACAAGACTTACTAGGCTAATTATTTTCTAGCGAGGGGGCTGACAGTTTCTTTACCCGCCTCTGCCCGCGGTACCGCATCAAAATTAAGCATTCAAGAAATTTTCAAAGGTGTTATGTTGATAGTTTCAAACTTCCTCAATAGCATTGAGACAATAATTCATGACACGATCAAATTTCAAAGCTGTCTAGACATAGTGTGTATATATGTCATAAAGGCAAAAAAGACAAACTAAAATATTACCGCTGTGCTTATTAATCTGCAAGCGCAGAGGCACTGGAATAGATCGGCTATTTGCGCCATGTGCTTGCCCTCTGTCTGGTGATTTAAGCTGTGGCCGACGGGCGATCCAGTTTGGGGCCACGACATTTATCATAAATATCGAACGAAGCACAAATTTGTTACATGAGTTACAGGCCCGTAACCAAGAAAAGCCAGAGCACTCAGCTTCCTCTGGAAAAATTTTGGCCAGCATAGCAAATTGTCAATCTTGCTTGTAAGTCCTTGAAAACCCTTGTTCGTCCGTCCTGAAATAGTTGTAACGTTCACATAAACATGTTCCGCCACGCCTATCTTTGAAGCTTCCAGAACCCCTGTAATGGAAGAAAAATATTTCAGCTATAGGCGTCTGCCGTTTACCGTAACTATTCGGTTATAAGTGCGACACTATTCAAGCCTGAGGAAAAGATTGGTGTACATTTTGTACTGTACAATCCCGTGGTAATTGTTTAACACGTTACATTTCGTATTTTATTGCGTGTACTGCTTGCAATTAGTTGTTTATAGCATACTCTATGCGAGAAAGGGTTAAATATAGAATTTCAATATTTACAGTTTAACGTAATAAATCGGTTCAACTTTGTTTATGAGTTGTTTATTTTACAAAAGCTATTTACGTCAGTATCAAAATCCATCCAATATCGATAGTGATAATGTCAAGGCGCTATTATGTCTAAACGGATTTTCTCAAATTAATTTTTGGACGGATTTTCTCAAATTAATCTTTGGAAAAAAATTTTGCAAAACAAAAAATAGTAAAAGTATTTTGACTAGACAAACTCGACAGAAAGTTACAAACATTTCCAATATTTGTCGTACCCAAAACACCCAATTCAAGGTTCAAAACTCCAACATTCAAAATATGCTATAATTAAAAACAGAGTCGTGAAAGTTTATGCATCCCTTGAAAAGCGTTAGCCCATTATACATATGCTTGATCTACTACGTGCGTTTAGTAATCAGAGCTAACCATGAGCTACATTAATGGTAGGTACCCAGTGAAAATTAAAGCTTGATAAGAGAGCATGAAGAAATTTTAGGAGTACACAATTGAATAACCATGAACAGTGCTCAAATTATTGCGTAGCTGATCTACGGCCACTGGCTCAATTTAAATTCTTGATAAACAAACCAAAGTTTATGTGATAATAACATTCAGCACTATAAATTGCGTTCGGCTTCTAACTCTATTCGCTCGCAAGTTTTACACTTTATATCAAACGTACAGTGCCCCGTCAAAGATTCTGTACCCGTCGCTGTTTCGGAAACTTCAAAATATTTTGTCATTTTTTGAGGTAAATTATAAAATTAACACCTTTAGTTACAACACCCCCTACGACGAAGCGAAACAGATATAGTGTATATCTTTAGCAGTTTTTCGCAAGCCTTCTTTGTAAAATTTGAACTAATTACTACAGAAAATGTCATATTTCTTAAAATATCCAACTGACGTTTGTCAGTTTTACTATTCATGCGCACTGTTATGAATAGATGCCTAAAAGTTTTAACCTAAATATGTGGACCACATGTTATCAATTTGATAAATGACTTTCTATTGTGAACCAATAAATGCAGGCACATAGCCAGCTCGCCTTGATAGAGGGAGCTAAAAATTATCAGGATGGGCATACAAGGGATGCCATTGACTTAATACAAGCAAGGTTTGAAAATTTTCGGACCCAGAAATTTAACACTGGGGGTTGTGAAATAGTGCAGAAATACTCGCGAGCGAAGCGGCAAAGGAGCAACTCGCCATTTTAGCACTAAACCTAGCGCGAAAATAATTTAATTTTGATCCTTTTGCAGGGCTTAGGGCTGGTTGGTCTCGCTTGGATCCGCCACTGGTTTAGGCAGTTTGACTTTTAGCAAAGACTGATTCATAAGTTGAATTTTATTTAAATAAAGAATACGCGTCACAGGTGGCGTAAATCTGACGTCACTCTCGACATATCGACAATCCAAGAGTCATAAATGTGGATACGGTGGATTGTATCGGTTTTAGGGCTGTGATACGTTGTAATTTACTGTCGCGGTATCATTACAATTTGTCGCAAGACAACTCATCGACTATAACAACTTGTAACTCCGCAATCTCGTGGACTCGCCAATTTGTCGCCCATCATTTGTTCCAAGGTTTATGAGGATTCTTAAGGTTATGTTTAGACAATGGTTTACAGGCTTAGGATACTTGTTGGGCGTCAAGTTACCGGGCGACGAATTGTAGATTTACCGTCATACATAATATGGTTTCGAAGACATTTCGCAAGCGATGCAGTCTGTTGATGTATTGGCAGGTTGTTAGAGCTGCCGGAGCTGCTCTACTACCAGGATTGTTAGGAAAATTTTAAACAGATTTTTTTGCTGAAGAAAAATTTTGGCCGAGGAAGCGAATTGTAAATTTAGCGAAAGGCTTAAAAAATTGTTTAAAGCAGTGGCAAAGCCAGTGTAGCGATAGGGGATTTGTTTCTGCGTTGTAAGCGCAATCGTGCGGAATATCGAAAACTTACAGTTTGATTTCTAGTTGTCAACTGGTGAAAAATATTGTCACTGATTTCAATTGTAATCTATACATACCCTACCTGAAACTGCGAAATTCACAGCTGGTTTATGTTTAAGCAGGGACCACGGACTTATCACGATTGCAGCTATATATTTTAAATTAACAGAAAAGTTTTTATATCGTGAATCAAATTCGAAAAACGTGTTAAAGTTCAAGAAATTTACCATTCATTCGTGTCCACGACCAAGGGGCCAGGGAGCTCCGCCGCCTACCGGAAAAATTTTGGGCCCCTAGAAAATTTTCAAACCTTGCTTGTATTAAGTCAATGGCATCCCTTGTATGCCCATCCTGAAAGTTTTTTAGCTCCCTCTATCAAGGCGAGCTGGCTATGTGCCTGCATTTATTGGTTCACAATAGAAAGTCATTTATCAAATTGATAACATGTGGTCCACATATTTAGGTTAAAACTTTTAGGCATCTATTCATAACAGTGCGCATGAATAGTAAAACTTTAGTTTACTGTTAGTTATATCTAAACTTTTACAAAGTTTATGCTAAATTAGACCCTTTGTTCAACTAATTAGTACACTGCGAAAAATAGTGAGTCAAATTCGACTCAATTTGACTCTGGCGGAGTCGAATTTTGACTCAGTTTGTGTAGTCAAGAAAAGCCTATTTTGGAGAGAGTCAACACGACTCACCATTTTTTGCAGTGTAAAAGTGTTAATCAAAGAGTAGCTAGAAGCTTATTTCGAAATGTCACAATTGCAAATAAGGTTATCAACGTGTTCAACTATTAATTTGTAAAAGCGTTAACCACGGGGGTAACTAGGAGTTCATTTCGAAAGGTCACAATTTTAAATAAGGTTAATAGCTAGCGAATGAACATATTAAATGCACGACTCTAGTTATATCATACCTCAAGGATTTACTGAATATATCTGCCTGTATACCCATTCATGCCGCGAATACTGTGCTAACACTTCAAATAATTATTTAGTGAAACCTTTTATTTGCGGACGACATACACGCAAAGGCACGTTCGCACACAAGCCTTCAATCCCCCGCAACGCCTAAATTTATGACCCTTACCTGGCTATACTTCATTAGATGCTTTGTTAAACAATTTGGCCTAGTACTATCTAAGCCAGATTGGCTAATATATAATTGAGTAATAATTCTATACAGCAAGGTACGTCATTGTATCTAAGATTCTAGTTTGGAGATGACCATGTTCATTACTTAAAGTAGAAACGGTATGGTTTTACGTCTATTTACCTCAAATAGCAGTTAGTTATAAACAGAAATAAATTTAATGTCGCTGGAGTGGGATACAGTTGCGCTGCCCCCCTTCATTTTGCTACGCCCTGGCAACGTACCTCGGTAGATACAGGCATGAATGACACAAACTATTGTAATTGGACTTTATTCTAGCTACAAGTGCCGGAACCATTTATAGAAGAACGAGACAAAACTGTTTTTGCAGCAGATTACTAGTTACTCATGTCAAAATATATAATAAATTTTTGCCTTGGTTGTTGATATTTTCAAATTTGGCCGGACGGTTTGAGGTCGCACCACATCTGCACGATCATGCCCTGCCATTTCGACGGTGCTTTGGGCCAATTTCTCCCTTACCTTATCTAGGCACTCCTGGTCTTAGCGAGAGTGAACTTTTGCCCCAGGATATATACTACACTTACAGATTAATGTGGACATCCGGTTATCTTACTTTGTTGTTTTTAACTTGTTCACGTTTGAGAGCCGATTGCACAAACCAAAAAGGATTAAATTAAACGTTAAGTCATTCCACTGGCACCCAACAACTGCTGGACAAATTTTTTGGTGTAACGCAAGTTTATTGCGAAGCAAGTATACCATTTTGTTAGGTCACATTTCCAGACGCACAACTACTAATAAATGTTCGACTCACCTGGCAACTCCAGCCAATAGTTGAATAAGTGTTAAAACTTGAAAATTACCACCAAGTTGCACATTATTCGGGTATAAAACACCGGTAACAGCAAGCAAGCACGGGTACTACACCAGATCTGGGCCAATGGCTTATATGAAACATTACACCATGTATGGCGGCACACTTATAAAATACCGCTGCCTATGGGACAGAAAACCGGGTAGAAGATAAAAAACAGGCGAACGTAGACACTAAACTGGCGTCATTGTAGAACGTAAAAACGCTTTCTACCAACAGCAAGAACAGCTGACTGACAGAAAGCCGAAAAAGATATAACTACTTGTATAAGCATCACATATAATATAATATATATATACATATATATACATATATACATATATAATATATTATATCTATATATTATAAACTGTTTTATACTAGAAACCCAAACTTAAAAAGCTAAAAATTCAAGTACCCGGTTCCTGGTACGCATAATGTTGCCCACGCAGCCTTCATGCCAATTTGGCTATGGTTAAGTTTCTTTAGGGTCGTATTATGGTAGGTACTCTTTGAACTATGTCATAGGTCATTTTACAATTTATAGTTTAAAGTAAGTAAATACAGTGGTATAGAGATTGTAAACAACTTTTGCCCGAGAGTCTCGAATTCGAATCACAGCTTGAAACGGCGTCTCAAATTAAATTGGCAAAATTAATGAAGCATACGGTTAAGCTTTACAAGTTTGAATTAAGCTGGGGTAACTCAAACAGTTTACACAAACAGAAAAACGAATTTGAATTTATTTTGTAAGTTTAAATCGATAATGGCTTAGTCTATCAATGCAGAGAACTTGATAAAATATTAGCGACAATCAACATATAGATTCAGAAGCTGATTCAGGATAGGATGTAGTCAATTATATCAGACTTTATTGTGCTAAAAATAGCGATGCTAATTGTTCATCAGAAGCCCACAATGGGCATAAGCAGTATACACTGGGGGTTATAACTTACTGGCATTTTTTGCTACATTTTCTAAGCACAAAATGTGTCTAATATGAAATAAAATCTGTTCGGTTTTTACCACTAAAATTTACAAAACCATAAGACTTTCAAAATTAAAAATCCCCGTTCCGAAGGTTAGATACAGCTCAGCTCCAAACCCGAACAAAATTTAGACAGCCCTAAAAGTTTTATCTCTACTAGTATGTCACGTCAAATTAACACATGTCCAGCCTTAATATTTTGGGCTTCCGAAATTTTGAGTTGATTACTTCGTGTAAATCTAAGCCAAAGCAAACTCCTACAGACATGCTACTTTCTTTTAGAAGCTGTTATATACACACGAGTTACCCAGGTGCGTTAGTAAGGATTTTATTATAAAGAGTAAACCACAAGGGCCTTGTTGACTTACAAACAAAGTTGAAACCTTTACAAAGGGTGGCCAAAATATTTTTAGGGAGAGTTTAGTAAGCGAGAAATTTATCTTATACTCAAAAGCCTTGTATCGTCATCTCAGAAACTTCGACAGAAGAGATATCCGCTATCGTCCCGTTCGTATATGTCTTCGGTGTAAGCCAGCATGCTTGACAACAAAACTACCATCCCAGAGCCTGAATACTTCGCTCATATGGCTTGGCTGTGAAACCTTATTTTCAACGTTAAGAAAAGAATAATTTTGATGCTTTCGCAGTTAATGAAACACGATATATTGCTGTATAGACGCATTTTTATCGACTAAATGACGGCAATTTAAGCATTCTAGGGGAGCGCCTATAAATGCGTAAACATACAGAAGATATCAACCCCCCGAAATGTCTGGAAAAATGAGAAAAATAATGCTCATATGTCGTGTTTTAAATTAAAGGCTCAAAAATTGTTATTTGTTAGCTAAGTTAGTTCATAAATTCAGACCTTTGCCAAAGTAATTACTGTAAAGAAATTAAAGCTTAATACACCCGTGGTCGGCATCGCTGAAGCTTTCCGTAAAGTAGACGATCACCAAATAAGCTGATACTGCACCAATTGATCGAGCCTCCTATGAGTTCAGCAAGGCTCTGTTAACAATATAAAGTAATCCAATGCTGCGTCCAAACAGTCATTGAGTCAATCAGATAAGGGCACCCTAGTAAAGGAAGATTTTCCTTTCGGAGTACGGGGGCTAACATGACAGTGTACCGTCAATCCGTCCACTCTGACAAATTATGAAAATTTCAGATTACTGAAGTGGCACAGTAATTGCCAAGTAGTACCTAAATCAATGTTTACACCCATACAAGTTTTTGTCTAATGCGCATAGCTATGTACCAATCTAATTTAGATCTATATATTATTATTAACTGGTTCGTCATAACTGCATTAACTAGGACGCTACAGAGCATAACAAGTTCATGAGCGATTGAAAGTTTAGTGACACATAGCGTGATCAGTTGCTTATGAAGTATGAACAAGGGCAGTTGTTGTTGGTTCTCTATCGTTTTGTATCATGTTTGTCGCTGATGGCCCAAGTTCTACATCATGTCTACTGAGTCTCTTTTCATTCGTTTCTCCTCGGTTCCATATCTCTATTTGTGTTTTGTTTTGTCCTGTTTGGATGTTTTCAACTTTAAAATCCGGCCACTAGCTAAACATAAGCTAAATTTGGAAACATTTTTCGTACTTAATTTCCATGCTGCGACCTACAAAAGACGAGGTTTTGAGCCAGTGACCACATAAAAATTGTACCAACTAGGATGATTTTAGGTTGAAGTCGCAATTCCTAAGCGTTCCAGTAGATTATTGTTCGTTCTGTGTCAAGCTAATATCTTTAAATACCTATTACAAGATCAATAGATTTCGTTTTAAATTTAGTCAAATTTTAAGTTTGAAATTGTTTTGTTGTTCGAAGCCAAGTTAATTTGCATAATATATTCATTTTAGAAAACAACTTTTAAGCGCTTTTGATGAGGATTTACATCGCAAAATTTTCAGCAAGGTAAAAGCAAAAATGAAATATCTCCTTCCGCTGGTTTGCACCTTAATAGCCACAACGACCCAAATTATTCAAAAATATATGTTTCACAAGTCAAAGGAGTACTGTGTGGGTTTTGAAATAATTTCCACATCAGTGTCGATATTGCTCGACGTTCTGATATTCACACATCAGCCACAACTTAATAGTTAAACGTCAGAATAAATACATAGCTAAAAACACACAAATTCCATTGTTTTGAATAGCGATCACTAAAAACAAGTGACACAACAGCTAAACAATTGCAAATATATATACTCGCACTAGACCATAAACCGCGAGATACTATTAATAGATCACACCTTTCAGAGGCGTAGACTTGAGGGGGCCGGCGATATCCAAAGACCCTTAGTGAATTTAAAAAATTATTTCAGCTCAAGTAAGGTAAATTTACACGCAAAGAGGTTTCCATATGTAAATTAGTGTTCCAATCCACAAACAAAAATCCTTACCATACACGCGACCAGGACGTACACAAGGGATTATTGGAGAGGCCAGACACCTCACCGAAAGTTTCTGGAGTATCGAGAAACGACTAGTGCTTTCATAGATATAGAATAATCTCTACTATGCTACCGCAAAAGTTCTTTCGTTCGCTCGCAAAAAAATTAAATAGTTATACCCTTCCAAAATGAAATCCTAGCCACGCCCATGAGTCTCTATATATAAGCGGGTATCGCAACTGTGTGTAGGGTTTCTCGCAACAAATGGAAACAACAGCGACCCATGGATAAAAGGTTCAACATGTCAGATGTATTCCATTCTGAGGGCGGGGTAACGTTGATCAGAGTAGACAAAACAGTTTTGTATGAGAAGCTTTTTCAATGCTGCTATATAGAGCTGGCTGGGTTACGGATTGCTTTATTGTTACCTAAGGTTATATATACTGATATGTGTATAAATACCAGGTTATATAGAATAGTCGCCGACCTGCGTATAAAATAGGTACCGATAAAATTTGAGCGGTTGAAGCGATAACGTGATTCTAATCCTGAAGCTTAAACTTTAAACATGAAGAATTTAATGCAAAACGTACATACGACTTTGTTCAGGTCCGGTATTATACATGGGCGGTTTTATAGCTGTCAAAGGCCTACTGCAGGATTTATAACCAAGGTTGTATTTTGCTAGATAAGTGCTCGTTAAAAAAAATTCAGACACCATTTTTAATCCTTCAAATATAGCGGTTTGACAATCCGTTTTCGAATTTTCCTTCTTTCCTCTTACTATATATATATATATATATATATATATATATATATATATATATATATATATATATATATATATATATATATATATATATATATATATATGCCTTGCAGCAAAATGGTTATAGGACTATATTAATCTAAACTTGAAATATGGCGGAAAACGAAAACGTAAGCGAAAATGGCCAAATTTTGGCATTGAAATCACATTAGACCGGAATCAAAGCAGCATTGTTGCGGCAATTTTATCTGGAATCGGAATTGCGTCTAAACCGTAAAAGCACGTCAGTCATTCAGAACATCTGTTTAAAAATGCTTGCTTTAAGAACTACATAAAAAATTTCAAATGTGACGTTCACTGATACAGAGGGGCGCATGCGATCCCCCGTCAATAAGTTTTTCGTGATCAAATGGTATGGTTTTTACCTTACAATTTTCCCCGGTATGGTTTTTTCGTTACAATTTTCCCCCTTAGAAAATTGACACATCCGCAGTAAAAATTGCGTTTCATAACTTTTGCCAACCCCCAGTCAGTTATTGTTGGATTCGTCGCTGGTGGTGTGAACAGTTGTCTCCGGTTAAGCTGATAACAAATGTCCTCCAGAATGCCAATAAAATCTTGGACCTACCACTGCTTGCTAGAGGAGACAAGGCAAATGACCGTTTTCCTCAGTGAATAGCACAACTGCTAACGTTATGCATAATATATTCAAAATCATAAAAGATTAACCGATCTTCCAATTAAAATATCCTGAATCAAACACCTGCTTGCCGTAATAAACAAATCATCATTGCAATGTTGAGTTGATCTTCCGGATTTACAGAATTGCAATATGCTGCACTGCTGCAGGCATTTCTATACACAAAAACGACCCGCAATAAATTGGTTACAAAACGAAAATGTTGCTCGCACCGGAAAACTGCTGCTTGCTCCATGGAGACATATCGACCTCTGCGTTCCTCTGTGAAAGGCACAACAGGCAGATATACCTAATATCGAAAACGAATAAACTTAACCCGTGTTAGCTTACAAAAATACGCTCTTGGCACGTCGTTTTGGGCTGGTTACTGCTCGCTCCAGTTAACAAGGCTCCCGTACCATGTCGACGTGCTGGTGATTGCAAATTTCCCACATGTTGCAGGAAATTTATTCAAATACCACAACTATCTCAGGCTTAACTTAAACGGACATCCTCCCGCCGGCAAATCGTGCACTGTCACTGCTTGCTTCGCTGCAGCAAAATAAAGGCGGCCCGAGGTAAAATTAATTCAAACTGACGACTTAAATTTTATAACTCCAAATATTGCGTGAAATAAACATGAAATAGAATGTAATTGTTCATTGGCGCAAAACAATTGCGTGACTCCCTGGAAATGAGAGTATGATTTAGGTAGCGACACTCGGCACGGTTTGCTTGAAGTGCAGTTTTAATCAAGTTTGTTTGTATACATCTCGTCTCATTGCACAAAGCCGACGTTTTAAATCAACAGGATAGGAACATATAACCGTCGTTTCCGTTGCTTTCCATCCTAGGAACACGGGATAAGCTCAAAAACGGTCGGTCTTTGAAAATTTTGTATATTTTACAATTTTATAATCATTACCAAGCTAATCATTGCACAACCAAATTTGAACGTTGAAAAAAACTTTTTTAATGCTTCACGTAAAAGCTCATTCTTACGATCAATAAAAGTTTTTTTGTCAAAAAGATTAATAATTTCTATATTGTTCGACGCAATATATAAAGCTGAGTTGAGTGAAATGTTGCCGCAATTAATGAGTGATGGTCAAAACTACTTTGGTACCGTACAAATTGCTGAATTTGTCAAATCACGAAGTTGAACTTAACATGCATATTGCAGGTCATATTGTAAACTGTCTTAACATCTTTCAACTCCGCTCCGAACAGGCACGATAAACAAAAACAATGATATAAAACGGTCCTTCAGTGAAAAAGTGGCTCGGTGTCTGATAAATATGTACTCGTCTTGGTGTGAACAATGAATCCAGAAAGCAACCGGAGATCACAAAATCCGGAGCCGGAGGTTCGCAGCATTTTTCGAAACCAGAGCCGGAATTGATGCAAAATCAGGTAACAACCCCTAAAAATTAAACAAAATTGATTTGGTTCTCCTTGCATTATCGCTCAAAGTGTTGATACAAGACTGTACCCTCTGCAGAGGCCTAATAAATATCAGCCCTCCCTATTATTCGGATCACTACAGTATATATCGGTTTGCAACAGGAATTTAATTTTACCAGAACAAGAACATGAAACGGAATTCGGCCCACGTATAGAACAGGGCCGAAAAAGTAGTATAAGCATATCCTAAGCCTAAGCCTAAGTGTAAGCCTAAGCGTATGGATGAGTCTATTCCTAAACCTAAGCCTAAGCCTAAGCAAAAAATTAGTCTAAAGCTTAAACTGACTCAATTATAGCCCCTCCGGAAAACGATCCGGCCCTGTTTTATAGATGGGCCAAAAATTCAATCTCGTGGAATCGGAACTGGACAGGAACCGTAATTTGAACCAATTTTTATCACCGAAAATTTCTATTGGACTTTTTAGAAACTTGCCGAAACATCGCTTAAGCGAATTTTCAGCTATTTTATCACCAAGTTGTGCAAAAACACTTCAGCAACTTCGAAATAAAAAATTTTAAGACCAAGTTTCCAATATTCGAATGATTATGAATAATTTGCCCCAAAACCGTAAAAATTCCAGTCCGTGCATCTTTGACTGCAGGAACAGAAACGGAAACAGGAATTAAATTTTGCAGGAATTCCAGTTGAACCCTGAATATATATAAATCAGCCGGGGAGCCGGAAGCTGGCCTGAGAGAATTGTGCCCGGAAAGATGAAACATTTAAAAATGTTAATATGGCTCAATCTAATGTTTTATGCTACATGGCCTATTCTGTAAACTGTAAACTTCTGTATCCACTTTTTTAAAAAACTCTCACCAGGTTTCAAGTACAGAAGATGTGGCAGCGAAAGAAACAATATGCTTTATTGGAAAATCATTAAAAATTTATCACGTTTTAGTAGTGTGTTTTAGACATGACATATGCCGCCTAATGTATGCAGACTATTGCAGCATTTTGAAGTCAAACATGTGTGTTCGCGTGTTCAAATGTTGCTAAGACAGGGTTTTTAGAAAACTGCCATTGAGAATTCTCAATCCAGGATTTCAATAAAGAATGGTAAAGCCAGTAGGCGAGGTTTTTAAGACTCTAGGATCCAGCCAGTCATTCTAAAAATACTGGAAGTGCCCTATCGCTCTCAGAAGTAGTGAATTGATAGATGCTACTATTGCAGAAATGGCTCAATTTCGTAATATGGAATTGGAAAAGAAAAAAAGAAATCTGGTTTGCGAAAACGATCCGGATTGTCCTGGTTAGGATCAATAAGCATAAAGTTGTTACAAAATTACACAGCAAAATTCATTTTCAAGATTGATGTTATTAAACAAAAATATGAAACATGAAATTAAGATAATTAAAGCAAAAATCGTTAGAACGACAATACACAAAAACTTTGCTAAATACAATATCTTTGGGGTGGCATTTGTTCTAGAACAACATTCACTATAATTTGAAAATATATATGCTTTTGGCAAACATTTATTGTCTGTAAACAGTATTGATATGAACTTCTGTAATCCGCTGCCAACGGAAGGCGTCTAAGTAGACTGAAAAAACGCTAAATTTAGCAGGTTTTGACGAAAAATTCTCGGTTTACGTGGTAAAGATTGACCGTTGTGCATCCGTTAAGTCTGGCATTTGTTTACGAATCTACGACAGCTCTTCGCCGACAACTGGCCCCTTAGACATCTTATCATCGACCCCAATAATTTCCTGTGTCAACCATTGCCAATAAAAGCCTAAACCTAAGCCTAAAGCATAACGGGTTGTGAAAAGTTGTTGTGGACGACGAAAATCCACGTTACAGTGGTCGGTCGATGTTACTAGGGAACGAAATGTCCTGATGCAATTTTCCACATGGTCCGAAACTTTTGCTCTTTTAGCTTAACTAATTGATTTACACATAAACTGGAGCGCCCATCCCAAAAAGATGCCCCCACCCTAACAAGATTTTAAACAAAAAATTTTAAAAATATTTTTATCATCGTAAGGGGCCCGAACCCCGGAATTTTAGAGGCACCCACCCTACCCTGCTTCGGCACTGAATCCTATAAATATTATATATTGGTCAATAGCGCCTGAAAAATTGCTTCCAAATACTTCTAAAATCAACAGGATTGATTGTTTTGCAAATACATACATATTTCAAACGGATCGTATTTTAAAAATGCCCAACTGTTCTGCTAATGTTTCTACAAAAATTTCATCCGTGATATAAGGGAAATTTCACTCTGTTGATCCTGACAGATTTATTTAAACGTCTATTTAACATCTTTCAAAATTATATTTTCGAAATGACTTCACCTCCGTACACGTATGACTTGGCCCGTAAGCCAAGGGGGAACCTTCGGGGCCCATCTACCTTGGAACAATTTTGCCCACCCAATAGTTTGTTTTCAACCTTGCTCGTAACTCATCGATAACCCATGTATGCTCCTCCTGAATTAGCCCTCGTAACAAGGTGAGATGGCTACGGGCCTGCGGATGACCAGCTGCTATTTGAGTGCGGGTATTAAAAGACAGTCGCCTTAAATATAGACAACGAAAATGGGACAGTCTAAAAATTGGCCACAAAGATCAAACTGGTACACGGTTTCGATATATTAAAAACCATAAATAGGCCCACGCAGCAACAGCGGCGTAGGTAGGATTTCATTTGAAGAGGATATACTTTTAAAGCAATAATGTTCGCGAAAGGAATTGAGTAATTGAGAATTTTTTTGACTATAGTGTTGCAATCAGATTAAATTCTAAACTGTGTAAAAACGTCTTTTTACCGTTTCAGATATATATATATATATATATATATATATATATATATATATATATATATATATATATATATATATATATATATATATATATATATATATATATATATATATATATATATATATACGGCTCAGCTAAGTGCAACGAAAAGACACGTACGTACTAGAAAACAGCGGAAAACCCAAAGCAATAAACTGATAACCTTCATTTGCTTTACGGCTTGCGGGGTTCAAATTTCCTGTGAAACAAATTCAAGTTCGACGAAATGACTGTGCTTTTTCTTGCTCGTGGGTGCTTCAACGTCAATAATTATTTCGCTCAAGTTTTTTCCGACGTAAGGCTAATATAGGTTTAGATTCATACTTATCAGGATCATAACTCTGAGGAACGCCCAGTTGGCTTTGGTCCCGAGTAATTTTATATTTCAACTACTTTTTTCAGCAGGGCAACCAGGTATCATTTTTAAAATGTCTCAATTTACCACCTGACCTGTTTTGATGTTCACAATTTCCATCTTACTTTATTTTTTGCTAAACTTTAGTTTGAAAAAGTCGTGTCTAATTTCCACATGGTGGGCGCAAGATCAATTTGACGATGCATTATGGATTTGTGATTGCCTACGGTCAATATTCTAAAAAAATCCTCAAATAAATTCGCTTTATTTACAAGAGTTTAGCGGCGCTATATATAGGCCAAAAACGCACCAAGGCAGCGGCGCAGTAGCGGGGTTGGAATAAAGGCGCTCCCTTCCACTTCTGATGTAAACAATTTTCCCAATCATAGATTGGAAATTTTTTAAAAAATAATAAGGTCGCTCGCTCGCTGCGCTCGTGAGGTTTCTTCGACTATGATCCTAGCACTACAGCCTGCGTCCCTGCATAGAGACACGATACTGGAACGGTTCAAGACTATGGCAAAAGGCTGTGACCCAGTTTTGACTACGAATGAGTATTAAGCTAGACCACAACCATGTGTACACCATGCTGTTTCCATCAGCTGTAATTCGCAGTAAAATGACTTGCGGCCAAATTATATAGAATTGTGCGACCAAAAATAGTCTCTTTTTGCGACAAGAATAGGTTATACGGCTTGTTTTTTGGTTACCAAAAACATATTGGTGATTTTGTTTCGGGAGGGGGCCAAAAAGATCAGGGACAGAGAGTTTTTCTGTAGGACTATCAGTGGCGGATCCAGGATCTCAAAATAGGGGGGCCAAAATTTCACAGGTAATAAACTAATTTTTGACTCATACTGTAGTGACCCAAATAAGAGGGGGGTCCCCATTTTGAGTCCCAATTAATAGGAGTCCGTATCCCTAATATGAATCCGTAAGCGGGTAGAGTCCTTAAACCCATGTTTAGAGTCCATAAATGTCTATTATCCCTAATTGTAGCGCATAAATGACTCCAGGGCTAAGAAACTTTAAAGCGTGCTTATACTATTGTGTATGAAGCAGAGAAATAAACAGCGCAGAACAGCAATTGACACTATATAATTTTTGTCGAGATGCTGTTGGGGGGCCACGGCCGGGGTGGCCCCCCCCGTGGATCCGCCATTGGGACTAGAATAGAGTAAGCTTAAGCTTTAGGCAAATTTTTTTGCTTGGCTTAGGTTTAGGTTTAGGCTTAGGGTTAAGAATAAACTTATTCTTATGCTTAGGTTTCGGTTTACGCTTAGGCTTAAGCTTTGAAATATGCTTATAATACTGTTCCGCCCCTGTTCTTTACATTGGCCCGGGAGGGTATAAATTAATGGAAAGTTTTTGTGGGCGAGCGTAGCGAACGCGGAAGCTTTTTTATCATCTATGATATAATGGAGCCGTTTCCATAGTCAGCTATGTATTTTTATATTTTCGACATGAATTTTAAGAGGATTAACCCTTCTAACATTGAGTTGCTTATAGGCAACTCAGCGCAGTGTATATACGGTAAATAATATATATCGCACCGTGTTTAACAATTGCAACACGTATACATAGTGCTAAATCACCACAAGACGTAAGAGCCCCCTCGGGCTCGAGCGTCAAGCTCCTATAGCTGAGTGGTGATGGTATACGCCTCCCACTCCAGTCACTCGAGTTCGAATCCTGGCATAAAAGTAGGTCTCAGGGGAAATTGAAAATATTCATGCGAGTAAGGGTTAAATATTCCGTGTATGAAACGCTTGAATGTGCACATTCTGGTACTTACAGAAAAACGAAATTGAATTTTATTTCGAGACTCAAAATCTTCAAATTAAATATTTTGCGACCGAGTGCAGTAAGCGAGAAAACTTTTATGTTTAGAAGACACGTTAGTTTCAGCAACATTGTTTATATATCTGTTGTTATAACTTAGATTTTAGAGGGACATAATATTATAGGTGTTCCCTGAATACAAACCGTTTTTGTATACGCCCCTGCTGGTATATAGTTTAACATAAAATGAAATCTAAAAATAAACCCAGGTAACCCACGAAATTTGAGTTTTCCTTTTGGTGAAAAACAGCACATTTTGAAAACTTTGTTTATAAACCAATTCTTATTTTCAATTTCCGTTTTATGAAAAACCGTTTTTCTGAGCTATCTGAAAATGCAGAAACTGCTGTAAGAGTGGACTGATTGCAATTCCTGGTATTATTGGGCACAATTCAAAGTCTGCTTTCTCCTCTGTCAAAATTTTTCACCTGTGGTTCCGGCAATTTCGGTTGTGAAATTTCTAGTATTTTGTGAAAGTTATGTTCTTGGGTGCTTAGGATTTTATGTCAGGCTTCGCTTTTAATTTTGTTTAACGACTGATATAAACAGTATTGATTGCGTGGGGAGAGAAGACGAACTTTTATTTTGCGTTAAATTAACATTTTAGGGTGTGGGTAAAGTAAACAAGTATCAATGGTGTACAATACTAATATTTTTGTTGAAGAGAAGGTGTCAGCCTTGGAAGTGCACTATATTTCCCGAAGCCAAAATTCGATGCCGGCCTCCGGTTAAAATTTCAATTTCCTAACTTAATTATGAGAAACTGCTGTTTTTAAAAGAAAATAGTGGAAACTAATTTTATTTTCAATTTTAGCTTTACAAAAATAATCTGTTTTTGGCATCTATTATTAAAACTACTAACAGTTCAAGGGCGTTAGAACAAAACGTAAAATTAGGGTGGCACCAAGGAACCATAACGTGGACGTTAACGTGACTGGTCTCTATGCACATTTTCGGTTTAACTGAATGGTAACATTTATATACTTCAATGATTTACACTATGAAATCACACCAAAGGCACACTTTTTTAAAATTTGTGTGTATGCGCACTATATTTTACGGCTATTTACCTAAAAACACGTTGTGAGCCTCAGACGAACTAATTGCTTTGCAAAATTTGCAGTATGACAACATACTGCATCTATATTGACATTATTCTTGAAGCAACAGAAACAGTAATAAAATGAAATTGTAAATAAACTGCAGCCTGATAATTTTACTCATTTAAAACTGTTTTACAATCTTCCGTTTCAACAAACAGCAAACATTGACAAATTAATCAATTTTAAATTAAAAAATACTTATTTAAGACGTTTTTGTTTACGCAAATACTATAACATGAAATGGCTGAACATCTATTAACACAAAGCACCAAATGATTCAATTAAAGACTTAAAAGATTCGACAAAAATTGTTGCAATATTGTTAGGAAACTTGGTAAATAATTTTGAACTTTACGACACTTAAATTACCTAAAAATTGTTCCAATTCTTAAACAAGAACGTTTAAAATGCAATTGACAAACCAGCTATTTTTAAAAAATTGTGAGAATTCTTTTAGAAAATATGGGTCCTGCGTTTATTTTTTCAAATGTTGACTATCGAATTCACATTCATTTGTCTTCGGAATTGTAGTCGAAAGAATATCATGAATGGTTGGGTGCTGTTTATCGTCGCGTACCATCTTCAAAGAACACGCCGCCATCAAGAGCGCAATATTTCGGACAAACACCACGTTCACCAGCAGGGCCTGGTGGACCAGGAGGACCTCGTGGGCCAGGGTTACCAGGGTTGCCAGGTCGGCCATCGTTGCCTCTTGGGCCTTTAGGTCCGGGTCGGCCTGCTGAGCCAGGTCGGCCATCGTTGCCGCCAGGTCCTGGTGGTCCAGGTGGGCCTCGGTTACCAGGGCTGCCAGGATCGCCAGGGGTTGGTGGAGTTGAGGTCGCTGGAGTACCCGGATCACCTGGTGGTCCAGCGTTTCCTGGGGTACCGGCATCACCAGGTGGTCCAGGTGGTCCTGGTGGTCCTGGTCGGCCATCGTTGCCCGGTCGGCCTGGGTTGCCTGGATTGCCAGGGCTGCCGCCTGTGCCTGGTGGACCTGGTGGTCCAGGTGGTCCTGGTGGGCATGGGTTGCATGGTGGTGGTGGTGGATGATCACACACTGGCGGTGGGCGCCCTGGAAAGCCTGGGACACCTTGTGTACCTGGAGTGCCGTGTTTGCCGTTTCGGCCGGATGGGCCTGGAGGTCCAGCGGGTCCGGGCAGGCAGCAGTCTGAAATATCAGACACAAAATATTAACTAATTGCATAGATCTTGAGTGAATTAATTTTCATTATGTTAGCAGAATCAGTGTGCGTTGCATGCGACGCTGAAGACGACAAATGCTATTCGCTATCGTAATTATCATAGAATCATTGATAGATTGAAAATGGCTTCTCAAAATGGTTTTTAAAGGCGTAAAACGTTTCTAAATGCCTTCAATAAAAATTAGTTTGAAAAATTATTATTGGATTAAGTACCCTATACACAAATTTTATCCTTATAAGATCTTACTTTCGCAACCAGCTTGTCGTTTGAAGATTGTGCGGTTGGCAGTGCTTGGTTCTTCAAAATACACCGGCATTCCACGCATTTGTCCCATCACTCCAGCAGCATTGCCCTGTAAAATTAATAAATACTCAATATAATATGCATGATACAGTTTCTCGCAAATAAAAACAATGCTTAAGGAAACTTAGGTTGGATTTCAGCTGTCTCAATCTTTAATTGGATTCTATGGCCTCTACTTTGGAAAATTTCCCGCGAAACTGACGTGATTTGCCAACATGGCATTCCTTTAATTTTTTGTCCCTTTCTAAGACGCTGGCTATGCCCCTAGAAGACTCAAAACTTGAGCAGACGGTATCATGCAATTTATTTAAAAACTTAGGCATTTTTGAGTTCTAGCCTATAATTTCGCTTTACCGCTTTACTTACCCATCAAAAAGCATATGACGGTCGTTTTAAACTTTAAATTCTATTTTTCAAACTTTCCACAGTCCCATGATATTATTCTATACTTTAGTCCCAAAATACAGAGGCTTCTTTAGAATTTTAAAAAGCAAATTAAAACTCTGAACTGACCTTGCAGGCCCGGATGTCGCTCTGTACTTTCGTTTGAACCGACGACACATAGTTGTAGACCATCGGCATTGTGATGCAAACCGACAAGATTGACACCATTGAGAAGGCCATGGCCGAGTAGGCGACAAACCTGTACGCCTTTTCACGATTTTCATCCAGCACCATTTTGACTACTCAACTCCTGATAAGTTTTAGTTATAAAAGTGTTCTAAAATAGTAAAAGGAACAATAGAATAGGTTGTTAGAAAGAATTCAACAACCAAATTATAATTTTGGGTTAACGTTAGTTTTCAGGGTGCATTAATTTTTTTCGGCATTGCAGTAGCCCACACTTAAGCGTTAGACTTTGTTTCCTGGCTTCTGTGCTTAGGCTTTAGGTTATTTCTGCTTCGGCTTGTAGGCTTATGGTTGGTATAATCTTAATTTTTAACTTATCCTTGCGTTATGACTTTGGCTTAGGCTTATGAATATTCCTTGGCTAATACGCCGCTAGAAGCAAAATTTGACAAATTTTGATTCAAATGAAGTTTGTTAAACAACCTTTATATAAAGCAGGAAAAACAAAACTTTAATACTATAAGGGCATAGCCTCAGAAATATTTAAACTTTATGCTTTAAAAATGCATATCGTAATGTGCAAAGAAACCACGTAACGGTTTGGATCAAGGTAGAACCGAAGGTCAACCTCCGTCTTCGATTCCAGAGGACAATCGATCCCCGGCTGCGACTTTAGCTTCGATAAAACTTTTTGCTAAAGGTTTCGACAATTACATTATTGAAGTTTCTGTTGAGGCATATAAAAGTTTTTGATGACATACAGGCATAGTTGAAAATTTGTTAAAGGCGCTGGTTGGATAAATATTGAATAGGTATTTCAATTGTTAGCCAGTTAAAAACATTATAAGTGTGAAAACTGCTAGGTTTTCAGCTAACGAGTCACTGTTATACCTCCAGCTGAACTAAACACACCATAATAGATTATTTCGAAGCCTAGACAAAGTTTTCGATCTAAAAGTTTGCATTAAACTAACAACAATGTTTCAAACTTTCAGCAGTCACAGTGAAAAACATTAGTTGCACCAATGTATAATATATAATTAAAACTACCTACAACATCTATCTGAAAATCTTCCAAACTGTCGCATGAAACGCCTCGACAACGCTGTTTATATACGCTCAATCTCTCACGTTTTCCAGTAACCTACCTAAGTCTTCTCAAATTTAATCAAAAATTTAACATCTAAGACAGCAGTGAACCAGTTTAAGAGTATTTTTTTCATTTATATTTTAAAAACTTTCTCTTAATATTAGCAAAGTTTCGTGAACCAAAACAATGCATCACTTTAATGAGAGTAAAATGACTATATCTTACACATCACAAAAAATTTTTGCAGTGTAAAAATTATATTTTGCCCATCTAACTAATGTACTACGGGGATGAATTTTAGGGCAACTCGAGTATGCTCGCTCTTAGGTGCAGCTAGTGCTTACGCGTATGAGTATAGTCCAAAATGTGGCTTTTCTTAATATTTTTTTAAAGTTAAATTTTAGCCTAAAACATAACATCCTGACCGAGTGGATGCTATAAAACATTTCGGGCGAAAATTCTTTTGAAGTTTGGCGGATTTTTTTAAGTTGTCAAACGCGTATAACTTAGAAAATATTTTATGGCTGATTTTACTAGGTCATAAAAACTTTTATATACGAATATACGTATTTGTGTACTTATGTGAATGCTTTGTAGTGAAATTTTAACGATATTTAAACGTCTATCCGGGTTTAACTAGATTGAACGTGCAAAGTTTCAATGATGTTGGCTAAACTAAAATCTGTTGCACAAGTTTTACCAAAACTTTGCAAGTTTTTTTCTACTTAACCTAATTTCAGTGTAATGTTTACGTTTTAAAAACAGCAGATATGACGATAAATGCGCACGACTAAAGCAGCAATTTTAGCAAATGAAGTAATTTTTCTAAGATTTTTTCAGCATAAGCAAAATTATCTCGCTTAGCAACGGTTTTGCTGGCACATTGTACGACTTAAAGTAGTTAGCTTGCGGCAAGAGTTTGTAATTCTAATCAGGTCTTAAATGGGCCGTAAGGCTTTGTGCTGACGTTTCCAGTGAAACCCAACAGCATATTTGCATTTGCGAAGTCAATATTTAAAAATATTGTGGTCTGATATTTTTTACTGATTCTCAGTAATGACCCAAACAAAAAATAAATGCTCATAACTAACTTAGAAAACGTCCAAGTTTGTGTAGCCGATCGTGGCGAGAATTTGTGTACTGTGAGCGTTTTAAGGCTGACAATTGGTTTGCTTGAAGATTTCAAAATTTAGCACAAATATATACAAGATACGAACAAAATGCACTATCTTTAGGCCTTCGTTAATACTGCGAGTTCAATATTCTGTCCAAGGACTGTTTTAGGTAGATTCCAAGATCGATCTCACCACCGGACCCGCATAACACTAAAATTTTACACCGAAAACAACGCAAAAATAGCGTATAGATTTTTGATGACCACGTTTTTAAACAATTCTGCCTGTTTTGGATGAATTGTTTAAATGCGATGTGCGTGTAGCTTTCCGCTCGTTTGACTCGCTAACCACGACTGTACATACGGGCTAACCCCCGTACCCGGATTATATATACACTGCAAAAATGGTGAGTTTGACTCTCTTCGAAATAGGCTCTACGGAACCAGTCAAACTGAGTCAAAGGCGTGGCACCCCCAACCTTCGCTCTCACTAAACCCAGAAAAGATAGCAATTTACTTAATATTACGTTTTACACAAAACGCTCTCGTTTGTGTGAAATTCTTTCAAAAAATATGTCTTCTTAAAGTTTGCAAAATTTTTCACTGTCAGCGCTATCGGGTGCATCAGAGCGAATCGCAATCGCGAAACTTGTAAAACATCGTTAATGCTTTTAAATTTTAACTTTAAAGTTTAGGCATTAATTTAAGTCGGCTCAAGGCAAAACTGCAGCAAAAACTTTTAGTTTTTTGCCAGGCAGATGCACTTATACTGAATCTAGATCGTCTCTTGTCGTTAAGAAATGGAGTATACAAGTAAACGGTTTGAAGGTATATATCCACTCTTTATATATCTGCCAAAATAAAAAGAAAGCACTTTTAGCATACTTAGAATACATTGTGGAGATAATTTTCCTTTTCACAACGTTTATACCGATTTGAACTGAAATGCAGGCGATGCTCCGAAGCGCATATCACCTTAACAAATAAATATTTCTTTCTTTTAATAAAAAATGTCGATCAGTATTTGAACAATAGCCCATACGCAGCGATAAAACTGCAATAAAGCCCTGTAAATCATGATAATTTTTTACAAATATAAAAACAGATGTTTACTTTTAGAACCGTCCTGTTATCTATTTAAACTTAGTAATAGAATAGCTGTAGGATTTAGAATTATATTAATGATCAGGCTTAGGTTTAATAGATTTAAAGATATCGTTAAGCTGTAAGTGAGGAACATGCGTCGCCTAGTTTTGCGTCCTTTAAAGCATTCACTAAAATGAAGGTAGTTTAAGTGTTTTCTGTTCGCCAAAAATTGAATTGCGGTCTATTGATACCAGTTCCTCGCGACACTCCATAAATTGAAGAAAAAAGTTTTTATTGAAAAATGTTCAAGCCGTATTTAACATTCGCAAATGAATTGAGTAATTTTTAAAATATGCCTCCTAGTAACAGTAATTTATTCCGTATACTTTTGACAAAATTTAGACCAATGCAATTTTTCAGCGACACACGGAATGTTAATATACACTTTTACTCTAACAACATTCACTTAAGCGTTGCTAACTTTAAGTTTAAACACTAATTGTAATAAATTTAGGTCCGAATCTATAAATGACAAAGCCGCGCATAAAAATTAGGTCATACTTTATTTTTAGGGCTCAGCGTAAAGTTTAGCTTAAATGCAAGCCTAATCTATTGCAGTGCTACGAACAAACATGGTGCATCTATGGTAAAAATAACCGCCAGAAAAAAATGAGAAAAACATATTTGAGAGAAAGGTTTCAGATTTTCGTTCCGCCTTTGTTCATTTTCACATTTACCGTCGAGTACCATCTTCGAAAAATACGCCGCCGTCCAGCGCGCAGTATTTTGGACATATCCCACGTTCGCCTTGCGGTCCAGGTGGTCCAGGCGGGCCAGGAGATCCAGGTCGGCCATCTTGCCCGGGTGCACCGTCATTGCCCGGCGCCCCGCGTTGCCCAGGACCCCCTGGAAATCCATCCCGACCAGGAGGACCAGATGGACCAGGTGGTCCTGGTGGACCCCCATCGCCAGGCGGTCCTGGATCACCAGGAGTTGGAGGCGTCGATTGAGGTGTTGATCCAGGGTCTCCTGGCGGCCCATCTTGTCCCGGCCGTCCAGGATCTCCCGGTGGACCGGGTGGTCCCGGTGGCCCGGGCCGACCATCGGTACCAGGTCGACCGGGACTGCCTGTGGTGCCTGGAGACCCGCCATCGCCTGGTGGTCCAGATGGACCGGGTGGTCCTGGCGGACATTGCCGACACGGCGGCGGTTCTTCGTGATCACAGACTGGAGGCGGCCTGCCAGGGTTTCCAGGTACACCTGGGGTCCCAGGAACGCCATTATTACCTGGGCGGCCTGGTATTCCTGACGGTCCCGGGGGACCTGGCAAACAGCAGCCTGAAAAAACGTCGAGCTGATTTTGAGTTCAATTACATGTCCGTTGCTAAATTTTATTTATTTTCAAGAAACGTTTTAAAATTTAAACTTCAACGAAAATAATTTAAAAAAACTTACAAAATTGGGTCTCGTCTTGACCCGCGCAAGCCAGAGCACCAAGTTTCTGCTTAATTTGATATATAGTGAAAAATTTGGAAGAACATGGACGGAGAAGATGGTTATCAAAACATACCCCATTGTTTGAGGTCGTTTGAGGCGGATCCCTATCTTACCAAGCTATTGCCTCGCGACTATTTGCATCTAATTTTAAAAAATAACTCAGAAAACCGTGAACTTACTTTCACAGCCGGCGACCTGTCGCTTTGCAATTTTCATAGTTTCGTTAGCAAACGATTCTGCAGTCTCGGGCGATATTGCAGTAATTGCAGCGCGACGCTGCGTTACTTGTGACATTACTTGACGCGCAGATCCCTGAAATAAAAAAATCACCAAAAACAAAAGTGGTCAAAAATTATATACATTGACGACACCCGTTAAAATCACGATGACATCGAGTTTCCAGATAGTGTTTGATTTCAGAAAAACAACACAGTTTGCATTCCTTTAGAGTTGGTGATGAAGTTAGACATCCTTTTAACCATATAATATATCAAGATCATGTTTGAGAATAACGATGCTTGGCTAAGGGGAGCAGAACGCTGTTGTTGTTCGATCCAAACCATGACCCCTTTTCAGGATTTCATTAAAATGTTTAAAACAGTTCAACAGTTCTTAAAAGATTTAGTAACCACTTGGCACGCCAAACGCCAACTATCCGTAATTATATAATAAAGGCATCATTTAACCTTCACACATTAAACAACTATTCACACCCTTGTGTAACCGGATAGTGAACACACGAAAACGAAAACGGAAACAAATAGTCGTGAAAGCAATTGAAGGAATTTAGCCGATTTTTTTATAAATCAAACAATTGCCACATACCGGTACTCTGAAAGACTGGGTGAACTGTAAGTGATTAACAATTAACGACATGCTATGGGATTTCCGGTATATTTAATTCTGTAATGAAAACGAAAACAAACATGGATTTGTCCTGAAAGAAAAACGGTATCAGGTAGCTCCCTATGGTTGAAATACCTTGCAACTGGTCATTTCTTGCTTTAATCCGGACTGAACATGAGTGATATAGTTCAGTACTACAGGCAGTGTGACGCATACTGACAACAGCGAAACAACACTGAAGCCAACTGCAGAATACGCGACAAATGTGTACGCTTTTTCGCGATAATCTTCTGAATCTGATGTCATAATTAGTTCTTGTCGAAATCTAATATTGTTAAAAACCTAAAATTTTATATCAAACGCCCAAAATAAATTTTGCCTACCTTGTTCCGGTATAAAAGGAAACCTTTGAGCCAAGATTTGCATCTGGCTCTCGTGAATGCGGATCGCTTGGCATTAATCCATTGTTTAGGCAATGGTGGTGTCCTATGCCCGTATTCTCAAATGTTTCTGCTGTCAAGCAGTAATCACCCGTTGGAGATAGGTTGCGTATGTATAACTTTACTACTATAGTGGTAACTTTACACAACTAGGAAATAGTTGGTGCACTTCGAAATTTGGCACAGTTTTTGCGTTCGACTAACTTTGCTACTGCACGGAATTTGAGATTCACAAATGCGGCAGATCATAGATTGTTTGAGGACAGCATAGGTGCTACGCACACTTGAAAATTACACCTACTAACGTCCGCATTTCAATAGTCAAACTATTCAAAGCTTGACTCAAAGTGAGTGATGGGATTGATTAGTGATGCATTGTGTCTGAATAAATGTCAGAACCATGAGTGAAGTATTAGGCTGTCCAAGCAGAAAAACGTCTGAATTTAGATAAAGTTTAAGCCCCAAAAATTGTTTTCAAGATTTTTTCCAAATCTGTTATGCCGTATGGCGTAGGAACTTAAAAAAATTTACGAGTTATAATACTACATAACAAAAACATATGTTTAGCTAAAATGACATTGTCCTCATTTGTGCGTACTACCTATAACAGTTGGGACCAGATGGCACAACTTTCGTACCATTGAATAAAACTTTACGAGATTCTGCATGTATTATATATGTGCAGGTAGCAGAGTATAGCGTTGCGGGCGTGTGAGAAAAACCTGGGACGGGTGTCGGAGTCGGAGGTCATATGCAGTATAGTTTTTCTTTGAAAACTGAGTTTGTAATAGGTGGTAGTAATAGCACTTTGAGAATGCGGATAAAGTGCCATAGTTACCTTGCGCGTACAAGGACAACAAAAGTGAAGAAGTAAATAGATACTCCTGCCGTATGCTCAGATTTTGCTGAAAGGTGGGGAAGCGACGACAGCCGGACAGCCGGACAGCAGGACAGTTGGGAAAGTACGACAGCCGGTACGTCATGACAGTCAAAAACCGAACAGCAGGACAGCCTAGGGAGCAGGAGAGCTGGAACAGCAGGACAGCCGGTACAGCAATGCAGAAGAGAGTGGGATAGCAGGACAGCTGCGACAGTAAAACAACCAGGGCAAAACGGCAAACGATACAGCAGGAGAATCGGGACCGAAAAAGGACAGCCTGAACAGACGAGGCAGCCGGACACGTAGGACACGGGGACAGCAGGATTGCTGCAACACCAGGACAGTTTTTGCAACTTTACTTTTCCTCTACCATAATTTTACGTTTAAGCATATAGTCTAGTCTAAACTTAGGCCGTAACTTAACCATTATTCTAAAGGCTAACCGGGATCTTTTTACCTTCACTCATACAACTGAGATGTGGGAAAACCTTCTATAGTTATTTTATATGTGCAATATTCACAGACCGTCTATACTCCTAAGTCTACACCTGACCCTAAAACCTAAGCCTACGCATACGCTCGAGCTCCAGCCTAAAGCCTAAAGCCTAATTCTATCAGTGTTTTTATCTTCCAGTCTCGTTGTTTTCCGGTGAGCAGGCCAAAATATAGCACGAGCCGAAAAATTTTGTGGCACTTATACATACTGAAAATGTAACGACAACGCATGATTGCTTAGTGAAAAACTGAAACTGCGTAAAAAATACGACGCAAGAATGAAACCTAAAATGTGGGTATCTCACAAAGAGCGAGCATGTTCACGTCACAAAACGTAGGTATGTTTCACAAACTGAAATGCGAAAACTGAACATTTTTGACTGTTTAAATGCTTTAAAATGTGGATTAAAAGAAAAAACCTTAGAAACGTAGCTTTAGATACAATTTTGCTTTCTTTTCTTCGAAATTTTTCCAATTCCGCTGAAATTTTTTTAAAAACATTTTACTGTTCGTATTTTTTCAGAACGAAACAATATTAGCTTGTAGTTAATTTTTAACTGCAGTGAATGAATTAGTTAAAGTTATTTTACGGAACTGTGAAAAATCTATTGTTGGTTAAAATTTGTGCAATTGTTTATGAAATTAGCTTTTTAAAGAAAAACTTAAAAAGAGCTTCACTTAATCATTTTGACATGCGTTGGAGGATATATCTATACAACGTCAACTCCTGAATAGAATATTTGGAAGCTAAACGTATAAAAGTAGAAAGCGAACGTTGTTATACACAATTGTGTATCAAGCACAAAAATCTTAAACCGAAGAAAAATGGACTTTAAAACAAATTTTTATTTTTCAATGAAAATTCGTTGAAAGTGTGGAAAAATATCTCATGTGCATATGGGTTTAAGTTATCAAAGCAGTCGTGTTGTGCTTTCTTTATGAATTTTAAAGCGCAAGTCCAAAACCCGTAACCGGATGTCAAAAAATTTTGCCCGAGCCGCAGCTGGAGGTGAAGGAAAATTAATAGGAGTTAAATTTGTGTTTAATTTGCTAATCCGGATGTATTTCTACAAAAACGAGTCAGTAAGTGCTGTAGCACTTTTAATTGAAAAAATCTGGGCAACTATAAAGCTTTGAAAATTAACCCATCAGTTACAAACAAAGTGGTGGAATTGTCGCAACTTGTAGGTATAAGTTCGAAAAGTTTCACAGCACTCTACCAAAGCCAGAGGTCGATTTTCTGCTGCAGCCAACGGCGGACCTCCGGTTGCGTCGTGCTATACCGAAAAAGATAGTTGTTCAATGTGTACAAGAACCTGAATGCCACGGAATATTGTGGATTCTTACCGGTAATTGTTTTACAGGCAAAAAATTTGCTTGAAATACTTTGGCAATTGGAAAGTTCGAATTTCCAATTTTTGCATGGATATATTTTCGACAAGACTCTTGCATGATATAGATAGTAAATATGGAGAGTGAAGTACTGAGACATTAATGTGATGACCAAGACATGACGTTTCGGTCGCATTAGCATTTACGTGCAGCAGGGTAGGATACGAGATCAGCTTCCGGCTACGACTCCAACAGAAAATCGACCTTTAGCTCTGGCTACGGTAAAAGATTTGCTGGAGGTTCCGGCGACTTGGTCATCGAAACTTTCAAAGTTATAACAAAATTTCAACGTTGAGCGAGTTTGGCTTTTAAACTGTTAGTTCAATTTTAAAGAATAAATTGTCGGAATTTTTTAAAAATCGCCCTAACACCACACTATAAAAATGGGGAGTCAAATTGACTCTCTCGGAAACAGGCTTTTCCTGACTACGCAAACTGAGTCAAATTTAACTCCGCCAGAGTCAAATTCGATTCACTGTTGACTCTGGCGGAGTCAAATTTGACTCAGTTTGTGTAGTCAGGTAAAGCCTGTTTCCGAGAGAGTCAATTTGACTCCCTATTTTTTCCAGTGCAAGATTACAGCAACACTTTACGCTCCAGCTTTCCCTTCCGTCTGGCTTTCGCCAACTTTGTCAACCTCGGGTCCGGTGCTCTTTATACCCGGTTGCACCTTGCTGTGCATGCTATCAGAAGAAGTACGCAGTTTTCTTGTACGTAAAAAGACTACCATGCAGTGTGTATTGCGGCAAATATTAATTTCCTCGTTTGCGTAATTTTCAATTCATTATGGTTTTCACAATAAATCAAGATAGTTCCACTTCGCATAGTAGTATTTTAGGTCGGTCTAAATATTGATTTATTTAAACCTTCATATTGATCTGTTGTAACAAACCCAGACATGGATGACAGTAGCAAATATTTACATTTTATAATTAAATTAACACGACCAAGCACGCTTATAGAAGGCGCGTTCGGAAGCACTGAATACGCGCACTTAAGATTTTCTGGCAATAATTACTTTTTAAGATGGTGCATCCACTCAATTTAATTGGACACGAAAGGGGTGTTTGCTAAAGTTTAACATTCTTATATGATAGGTTATTTACGTGGCTAGTGGTATTAAGTAGGTACTGAAGTTTTTGCAATTTTTTATAGCCCAATGATTAGTAAAATGGTTTAAAGGCCTCATTATTTTTGCTCGGGTAGGTGACGAAATGAGAAAAAATTGAAATGCTTAAACAGGTTACCTTCCTGTTGCAAGTATCACAAATCATTCAACATAAATTTTTGAAATGCTTGGCATACGTGTTCGCGACCAGCATAAAATGGGAATTTTCAGTTATGTAATTGGACTGTATTCTAAAAGTTCGTACTGCTACCCATGGGTCCTGGGATAGAATTTCTAACAGATGTATTTAATTCAGTATTCAAAATTTAGTTTTCAAAATTTTTAGAAATTTTAGTGTTGGATTTAGCTTTAAATAGCTGGCATCGTTTTCTGATCGATAGCTAAAATAAACATGGTTTTTTCATTCATCATATTTTAGTGCTGGTTAATTGAGCGGATATTTTGGACTTTACATAACAGATTTCGTGCCCTGAGGAACCTGGTTGGTGTTCTACACCAGAATTTCCAGTTTGTGAGTTGGAATTATAATTTTACACTTAACATTGGCCGTTATAAACCGATTTCTTGTGTAGCGTGTTTGTTGCTGTTTCGGCGGCTGCGCCGTGCATGCAACAACGTTTGGTAAATTCGGAGTTTCTGGCTTTTTGATGGTTATTTCAGAACCGTAGGTGTTTTATATGGATTAGTGGCTGCTACTAAGTTCGCTTCGTTAAGGTCTCTATCTGTATCGCTTTTTTCAGTCTCGATGGTTTGCAAACCGAGACCATAGAGGTGAAAAAGCGATAAGCTATCACAAAAATTTTCCTTGATCACTTAGCGTTTGCGAGAAATTTTTTTCATGTTGAGCGATGAGTAATCTTCAGTTGAGTTGGAAACACGGTCTGGAAAGAAAAAAATGGTCCAAAAGTCGGTTTGCAAAATTTTCAGCCTGCCCCCCAGGATCCCCCAGATCATCTGGGGCCCCCCAGGAAAACTGCCCCCCCCCCCCAGCAAAATGAGCTGCCCCCCAGGAAACTCCTGGGAGCCCCCAGGAAACGCCCCTCGGCAGAAATTTTCAAGCTGTGGAGAAGCCAGTATTTTTGAAGTACGCCAGGTCGAGCTTGAACACGGATTTCAAAATTCTCGCAAAAGAGATGTTAAAAGATTTTTTCTGCTGAATGAGCATTCAAATTGTTATAGACATATTTCGGCAAGTATGAACATAGTAAATAAATGTATTGAGCCACCGGCTAGGTCAGTTGTGCTAGGAGTATCGCTGAACTTATTGAAAACCAGTCGCAGTGGGACTACATTTATTGAGCGAAGCTCGAACACGCGTAAGCAATTAAGGTAATATGCAAATTAGTTGTTAGCTAACTATTTATTTATCGGTCTGCAGGTTTGTAAGCAATTTCCTCAGATTCCTCACACCCAAAAACCCTTCACCCACCCTAATAATTTTTGGAATAATTCAAAAAGTCCTAATTTTGTTTTGTCAATTAAGCTAATATGCAAATTAGCTATTAGCTAACTATTCAATTATCGGTTTTGGAGGTTTGTAAACAATTTATTCAGATTCCTGGCACCCAAAAACCTTCAGTAAACCCTACTAATTATTGAAATAACGTAAAAAGTCCTAATTTAGGCTTATAAACTATGCTAATATGCAAATTATCTATTAGCTAACTGCTCAATTATCGGTTTTGGAGGTTTGTAAACAGTCTACGTAGATTTCTCGCACCCAAAAACCCTTTATGCTAAAATTAGATTGCTTCTAACTGTAATAATTAGTGAAATATTGTGGAAAGTCCTAATTTATGCTTATTAATTATGCAAATTAGCCTGTAGCTAACAAACGGTTTAAAATTTTAAAACCCCAATGCGAGATTAACACCCCAGGATAATTGGCTTTCAAACAAAAAAAGTTTATCAAAATCGGTTCAGCCGTTCCAAAGATTCTTTTCGGACCGACAGACGGACATCCACCTTTCGACCCCCAAGTACAAAACATAAAACGTTTCGCGAAACTCCGAGCTTCGCTCAATAATGTAGAAGCTTTTCATATTTTCTAATTCTATATGGCACCTGGGCTGATTTCTATTAGGTTTCACTTAGGATATGTAACCAGCACTGCTCTCTTGTTGTGACTTCTCTTTTTTGTCTTGTCTTCAGCTTATTCCTGAGTAAACATAAATGACTTACGTAGTGCTAGCATAAATATTCTTAACGATGGATGAAAACGCAGGACCTGCTTCAACTTCAGATTCAACAGACAACGCCAATTCCGCCAATGCAGTGCTCAATAACACAGATGATCCTGGTACCTGGAGGGCGTACGCTGAACGAACTTTAACTGAACTGCTTATATATGCCGCAAAACAGCCGTATACATTCCTGTATTATGTCTTGTTGTGCCTGTCACCACTTTTCGCAATCAGGTAAATAAACGTATGAAGTATTTTCTGTAAGGTTGACATATTTTGTTAGTAATGTTTGTCATTTGATGGCCAGAGTATAACCGGCGATATATTTGTGTTCTAGAGTTGCCCCGATGCCACAACTGTACATATAAAAACTGGCCCCGATTAGGCTTTGACAAATAACGTGCTGACCCCGAGGCCTTACGCTCCGGTACACAGCCAGCCTCGAGGCATCTTTACTGTGATCTGTATCCGTCGATTTCCATTTCTGTGATAAAATCACCGGAACAAAAGTGTGGTGTATGCTACGTATGCTCTTTAGAGCTTACGTATATTTTCAAGTAAAAAATACCGTTGTTAGATAATCTTGACCGATTAGAAAGGTTTTTCGGTTTTTACTCGATGCGAATATAGTTTCCAGATGTTCAGAAAAATTAGGTGATGTGACAAAGATGATTTAGTAACAAATTTTCGATTTGAATACATAATTTGCGGTTTGGAACTCATAATTTGAGGGTCGTCTTTTTGAAATTCGACTAATATGCATTTACATGTTGCTTTCTTATTTTTGCAATTTTAGCGCGTTCCTGTCATGGCGGTTGGCCAAAGCAATTGAGAAAGAAGAAAAAGAAAAGAAACGGAAGCAAAAGCGAGAAACGAACATTGCGAGGTCGAAACGAAAAGCTGATTGATTTCGTGATTTTACAACGAATAAATAATGACCTAATTGCTGTTTAAACGGTTATTCTAGTCTTGTCACGTGCGCTCGCTGGAAAATTTAATGTTATTTGAGAAATCCTACGGCGGCGCTGTACTTTTCGTGATTTACAAATTCGTTTACGGCACCGTCGATGCTGTTCGGCAGTCTGGATACGATACCATACGGCTCCGATAGGCAATGGAAAGCATTAAATCAGTCAAATATTGCCGTATCCTCGTGGTTTTTTGTTAGCTTATCTTAACGAGAAATTTAATGTTAGTATGGTCCAGGTCCAGGTGTAGATCAGAATGCAATTAGGACCCAGGATTTGTTTAAGATCAAGTGGATTGAAAAACATTCAACATTAAAGAGGGAGAATTATGATACGTTATTGTGCCACGAATGGGTTGGCGGTCTTGAATTAAAGCCTATAAGCAGTATAACGATGACTAGCCGTATGTTCTGTAACCTACTAGTCTTAATGTGTTGCAATTTCGTTGCTCTGTTTTTGCCTCTATGTGTTTCTGCGGTTTTGCTTGTTTGTGCTTCAGGTTCTTTATATTGCAGCTTTTCTTAAACTTAAACGTTTCGCAAAGTCCCGGTTGAAAGTTTTACTATTGTTATAACAAAAATATACCAGACCAGTGGATGTGGTTTAGGTCCGTGATTAAACAGATATATTAAAGGAAGACGTATGTTAAAGGCGTTAACATAATTAGATTGTCGAGAAAGATCAGTTGCGTTAGTAATACAGGCTGAAAGCATAGCCGAGGCTTGTATGGGGCGATGGCTGTGCCCATAGGAATTGAAAAATTATATCTTAAATAAATTATGGCAGTTTCTAAAAGTTGGCTTGAATAAAGTGTATTGATCTATGTTTGCAATGGACTGAAATGAAAAGCCGTGGTTTTCTCAGGGGTAGGCAGTTGCGACATTTGCCCCAGTTGCCCTGAAACTGTAGGAAAAAATTATATTGCAATAGGCAGATGTACCTTCTCACTCGCGCATCCGTACTGTTGTAACAAATTTGTCAAAAGGCAGAAAATAATTTGTTCAACCTCTAAAATGCTTCTAGAGGTTCTGCCAAGCCAGTTTACAAGTGTGTGTAGTATGGTGATATTTTTATTGCGTAAATAATTGCAATCGGGGTTTGGCACCGCGAACAACCAGCGAAATAACAGGGGTTTGGCACCGGGAACAACCAGCGAAATAAGTTTTTTCGGTTTCTTTATGAGGCACTGGAAAAACGGAAAAGTTATAAAAATCCATAAATTATAGCAAAAGCATAAGCCTAAGAATGTCCTGTTACAGTTTCGCACCTAAAAACAGTAATCGCCTTCATGGTAAAATGGGAAGTGTGTTGCCTAACGGCCCGGCAAAAAAACCAACGTCCGGTTCAGTGAAAAAGTGCGAGAAGTTCCGACAGTTTTGCATGTAAATTTTCTTGTATTCAAGTACTTGCATAAATCATGCGTGCCAGTGCGAGTGTCTGTATCTTTTGGACACTTGCAGCTTTTTCATTGGACAAATCTCTGGAAACAATTTGCATTAATGTTTTTGTTACAATTCTGTTCACGATTATTTCAAAACCTTCCCACAATATATCTTTACGCTGCGCATTACATAACTCTAAAATGAAAGAATAGTGACGTGGTTGGGACTAAACATTTGTCATCTAACAAATTAACACTATAGTGTGGGAGGAAAGTAAACAAGTATATTCCTAATTTTTCGCTTGAAATCACAGCTTTAGTCTCAAATGAGTAACTTAGCACTACAATTGCCTGTTAAAAACCAGTTGATGATAGGTCTTGTTGCTTTCGAATTAGTGAACGACGTGCTTCAAGGTTCAGCATCATTCAG